>JAHLSL010000016.1:350087-362671 GCA_025920805.1 Petroica traversi
ATAGAATAGAATAGAATAGAATAGAATAGAATAGAATAGAATAGAATAGAATAGAATAGAATAGAATAGAATAGAATAGAATAGAATAGAATAGAATAGAATAATCCAATAAGGGACCTACAGGAATCATCTGCCTGAGCAGGACTGACCCAAGTTTAAAGCCTGTTGTTAAGGGCATTGCCCACGTGCCTCTTGAGCACTCATACCTGAGGCATCAAGCACCTCTCTGGGCACCCTGTTCCAGTGTTTGATCACCTCTCTCCAAAGAAATGTTCTCTCATGTCAAGTCTGAACCTCCTTTGGTGCAGCTTCTCTCAATTCCAGACAAAACCAGTTCTTGGCAGTCACCAGGGAAGGAATCAGCCAGAAGTGCCCTTTTCTCTAAAATCAGTCAGGGGCTGTGTGTGAGGGAAATCACTGAATAATGGAATGGTTTGGGCTGGAAGCCCATCCAGTTCCACCCCTGCCATGGGCAGTGACACCTTCCACTATCCCAGGCTGCTCCAACTCCTGTCCAACCTGGCCTCATTCATACTGGCAATGATATAAAATAAGGAAACACAAGTACTGATGTTGAAATACATAAACATTTAGAACTTCCACACCAACCCAACTGTGGAATTATAGTTACTCATTTTCAAAAGAGAGAGAAGATTCCCACATCAAAAGCAGTAACAAGTCAGAGCCCTGGTAGGATATTCACTGTGCATCACTTGTTAGCACCATGAAAAGTTGTGTAATTAGACAAAAATTACAAGTAGTTTCACTGAGAGGGATGGACTTCTTACGTACATCAAGAGGAAATTATTTCATAATTCCTCTTCTAGATGTTTCTCATATTTTATGGCATTATGGCTTTCATGTTGGTTTAATTGGTAGAGCAGCAGTAAATGAAAGGAGATGCACAAAATGGGAATTTGCTGTGTATTAAAACTTATATTCTTGGAAACTCTGCCCAGAGCATTGTCCAGAGAAATTTGGGGCTGAGCAAACTGGATCCAAAGTACCCTGACAGGGAAGAAGGGTTTTTGTCCTATGGGGCCAGCCTGGGAGAGCTGGGGGTGCTCACCTAGAGGGGAAAAGGCTCCAGGGAGAGCTCAGAGCCCCTGACAGGTCCTAAAGGGGCTCCAGGAGAGCTGGAGAGGGACTGGGGACAAGGGATGGGGGGACAGGACACAGGGAATGGCTTCCCACTGCCAGAGGGCAGGGATGGATGGGAGATTGGGCAGGAATTGTTCCCTGGGAGGGTGGGCAGGCCCTGGCACAGGGTGCCCAGAGAAGCTGTGGCTGCCCCTGGATCCCTGGCAGTGCCCAAGGTCAGGCTGGACAGGGCTGGAGCAGCCTGGGACAGTGGGAGGTGTCCCTGCCCATGGCAGGGGTGGGATGAAACGAGCTTGGTTGCCCTTCCAACCCAAGTCTGGGAATCTATTCTATGATTCCATTATAGGGCAGCCCAAAATCCTAGGACTGAAGGACAAGCTGACAAAAGGAAGCAACATCCCTGAGCTCTGCCAGGTGCTCTGTGGGAAGGGACACATGGGTTTCATCTTCAGAACATTTCCCAAAGTTCTGGATCAGCACAGGGACCCAATGAAATCCCTTCCTCTGAGCTCAGCCCTGACCCTGCTCCTCTACTGCAGCACTGCCTGGGTGCTTTTGTCTTTATGGTTTTCTAATTGTGCTTTATTGCCTCCAGAAACCACAGGTGGAAAGGGTTGTTTGCCATTACAACTCACACTTGGTGCCTTATGGTACTCAACATTCACACCCTTTCCTGGGACAGTAGTCCTGAAGTTTTATGGATATCAAAGACTCTGGGGGAATCCTTGGCATTCATGGATTTACTACACCAGAGTGAGACCAGGCCAGTGCACAGCACTCCCAGCTGGATCTCAGTAGAGTGGGGTTTTTTGGGTTCTGATGGCACAGAAAAACTTGTCCTTGTGACTCTAGATCCATAAAGAAAACATCGGTGGACAGAAGTGTATCCCTGCTGGAATTGTGTCCTTTCTCCCAAAACAGAGAGTAAAATACTGAAAGTATTGCAAAGTTCGCATTTTCTCTTTCTCTGTGCTCGTGCTGGAGTGGCACCAAACATTTACACCCAGGACCCTGCCCAGGCCCTGCTGCCCCTGCAGGGCTCTGTCCCATGTCCAGTGGGACATGCTGGGAAACCGGGCTGTGGGGACCTGCCTGGGGATTGTCACATCCTCCTCGCTGGGGCTGTTTCCACCCAGCACTGTGGCCACAGTGCCAGGACATCCCAGGCTCCCTGGGGCTGAGGGGGTCCCTGGGCATCTCACATCCCTGCCCTGCCTCAGCTGGAAATGGTGACAGGGTGTGACACTGCCCCTCCTCACCCACACCCTCCTGTGCCCCCAGCCCCAAGAGTCACCCCTGGCTCAGCTCTGCCTCAGCTTCCCCACGGCTGCCAAGAGCTCCAGCTCCTCCTGAAAGTGCTGGGCTTTGTTTCTCCTCATTCCTGCCCCTCTGGGCAGCCCTGGGGTTGTTCCAGGTGCCAGGCAGGGTCAGCAAAGCAACATCCTCTGTGTCCTGCAGGGATGCAGCCCCAGCCCAGCCTGCTTTGGGTGCTGCCACGGGTGTTGAGCTCACAACTGAGCTAAAATTCTTCCAAAGTTTTTCACAGAGGGAATCCAAGCTCCTGAGCAGACCAAAGCTCCCTGGCCCTGCACTGCAGCTCAGCTGCTCCCCAAGGTGCTCTCCCACCCCAGATCTGCCCTGGGGCTCCCAGCTGGGCACGGTCTGTGCCTCTCTCCACAAAAAGCAGCCAGGAGCTGCAGGGCTGCAGGAGAGGCCCAGTCCCTGCTTTGGGGGATTGCTGTGCCCGCAGGGATGGGATGACTCAGGGTCTGGCAGCCAGCTGGGAAGTTCCCATGAACATCAGCCAGGCTGGTGGTGCAAGCAAGAATCCATTCCCAAGAGTCAGGCAGGAGCAACACACTCACAAATGCTATAAAGAGACAGAGAAACAAAAGCAAACCAGACCTGGGCCTGCCAAGCTGAGCCAAAGGCTTCTCTCACTCTCCTCTATCCCTGTGCAGGCTCTCTGCTCTCAAGCTCACAGCCACAGGGCAGGACCTGGGGCTCAGATTGCTCCCTTGCCTTCGGATAAATTCCCTTTTTGGAGATGAGTCTGAAGGAAGGCTCAGAAATGTTAACCCACTCCTCCATGGGGGATCACATTTCCTGGATTAATTAGCAGATGTTCCCAGCACTGCTCACTATCCCCACACATCTGGCTGTGGGTTCCATCACTGACACACACACTGGAAATGTCCCTCTCCTCCTGACTGACCACATTCCTGCTGCTCCACCATAGACACTTCTGTAAAAACCTCCTTAGCTCTGCAGCCACACTCAGGGAGCCCTTGCAAGACTGACCCAGATGACTCCTAGAATGATGTGACAGCCATCACCCCTCCCTGGGGACACTGGGGCAGAGCCTCTGGCCTTGAACCTGCCCTGGGAGAGCTGCAGTGCCACTGCACAGGAATTATGTCACTGCACAGAAATGATGCTTCACTCCCCTGCCACCACTGAGTGCTGAGGAGCTGCCAGAGACAGTCCCCAGCTGAGGCCAGGGGACACCACTTCCCTCTGGAAGTCTGTGGGGCCAGAAGTGCAGTGTGAAAGGCTCCAACCTCCTTTCCAATCCAGAAGAGCATCCAACACCATCCCCCTCTGTGTGAACTCCTCAGGCTGTGCCTATGCTGAGTGAAGAAAATTTCCCCTTCTTTGTTTTAACTTTTTGCCCAATTATTCCCCTCCTCTCCTGTCTGAACCAGAGGGACCAAGCACTGTTTCTGTACCCTGCAGACTGGCCCACCGTGATGAGAACCTCTCCAGCTTTCCCTGAATCAAACCAAAGCCTCTTCACCTGGAGAACTCTGGAGCAGCAGCCTGGGGTGGGAGTCAGGAGCTCGGTGCTGTTCCAGACACACCAGGGCAGCTAAAACACCCAGGCCACCTCCCAGAGCTCCTGCAGACCTGGTCTGGAGAGGGAGGCTGGGTGGAACCCCCCAGGCCATCTCTGCAGGCAATGTTTCTGTGCCTGAGCCCTGTGCTAAGGCCCAGCCCGGGCCACCAGAAATCCTCAAGCCTGGAAGCTGCAGAGATGGCTGGTTTGGATCCCAGGCAAGACCCTGCCCTGTCTGGGTGTCCCCTGGCACGTGGGGAGTGATGGCCAAGCTCTCAGCCCTCCCTGCAGGATGTTTGGGCTCCATGTCCTCAGCCCAGCCCTTCCCCTGGACATGGAGGTGCAGAGCATTGTCCTCCCTGCAGAGGTGGCCTCGTGCCAGGCTCTCGGTGGAAGGATTTGTCACTCTGCTCCCCCAAGGACTCAGCAGTGGTAATTTTCCTATCCTGGTGTTATTTCCCACCTGGTATTTGGCATTTCTCTGCACAGCTTCCTCCTCAGCTGGGGATGAAGGTCAGCCAAGGCAGTGGGAGCGGAGAGACACAGAACAGAAACATCTCAGGGTGAGACAGTCGGGCACGAGGGGCACCTCAGCACCAGCATCCCACAGGAAACTCACACTGTCCTTGTCCTCAGGGCCGTGGGTCACCCCACAGCAGCCAGGAGGGGCTCTGGGCACCAGCACCACCAGGACTGACACAAGGCAAGGGCTCAGGCAGCCAGAGTCAGAGCTCCAGAGACAGGGACAGGTCAGGCCTTCCCCACTTCCTCACAGCCCCCTGAGAGGCTCTGGACAGGGGACACTGGAGGCAGGACCAGGGGAAAAAGGGTTCTGGAGTAGCACTGGAGCTCCTGAGTCACCTCCCCAGCTCTCTGATGGGAACATCTGCTGCTCCAGGGATCAGTGGCCACAGGACTGTGCCAGGGGGCTGAGGTCTCATCCCTTGGGCTCAGCCCTCTCACACCTCCAGCCACCCTTCTGAAAGTCATTGTCCCTTTGGGAGGAAAACAAGAACTTCTTCTCCCTCTGGAGCCAACCTGGCAGCTTTGAGTCCAGCAGGGGCATTCCTGTGGCTGTCCTGGATTTGGGTTGGGCTGGCAGTGAGCAGAGTGTGGTGCTGCTGGGACCTGCAGATCCAGCACAGCCCAGTGACAGCACCTCCTTGTCTGCCCCAATCAAAGGATGTGGGGGATCACTTGGTTGGGAATCACATCCCCAGAGCCTGCCAGCCCTCCCAGCTCCTCCAGAGCCCTGACCACATCTGAGGCTCCCAGAAGAGCACAGGGCTGAGCAGATGCCAGCAGATAACAAGTCAGGCCCTGCTGGAATCCTTGGTGCTCTCTCCTGTTCCTCCAGCCATTGGGGCAGACCCAGCATTCCCTGGGCTTTTCCCACAGACATGGTATGGAAGGAGAACTGTCACTGACCCAAACTGCTCGTGGCAGTGGAGAGGAGATTTACCAGCACATGGGAGATGCCTGGAGAAGTTGGATGAGTCCCCTGAGAGCTGTTCTTGAGCCCCACCAGGCAGTCTGGGTCTGCCTGTTCCTCCAGGGGGATGCCAAGCCCAAGTCAAATCAGACAACTTGACCATGATCCTCAGCAGCCAAAAAACCCCACATTTTTGACGCGTAAATAAATGAAAAACTTGATTTTATCAGCCTGTCTGGCTGCCTTGCTTGTTCCAAGGTGCATTCTTTCCCAGGAAACACCCAGCTCTGGACACCAGCACTGAGCTGGGGAGGAGGCTGGGTGCTGCAGAAAGTTGTCACTGCTGCAGACATTTGAGCATCCCTCCAACTGCTGCAATCAGCTGTCAGAGCAATCAAAAGCAGGGCAAATTGAGCTCCTATCACACAGTTAAGGATTGATGAGAAGACTTTGGTTTGCACTTTAACAGCCCCTTTCATCTGCAGTACTTGGAACACTTGAAAATGTTTATAAATAAGCCACACATATCTCCAGAGGAGACTTTATTCCCCTTTTAACGTTGGCCAAGTGCACGGGGAAGAGCTCAGCAGCTCAGCAGAGATCTGAGTTTGATACTGGGAGCAGAGACCCCTCTCCTGCTGCTCTGAGCAAGAGCCAAATCCCTGAGACATCTTGATGCCAGACCCAAGCCTGACAAAAAGAGCATCTCCAGAGGACTTTAACAAGGCCCCAGAACTGGTGTTCTTCACCACTAAACCCTTTTATCACATGTCTTCATCTTTCATTGCTGTCTGAGCCATTCCCAGGGAGTGAACCTCCCTTGTGAGGCACAGGGAAGGAACCACAGCGTATCCCAAAATCTCCAGATAACCCAGGCAGGCCAGCACAGATGCTGAGGTGTTACCTGTCCTGAGCACAGCTGCTCTCTCATTTCCCAAAACCCAGTCTGCTTCAACAGAAGTGTCCCAAAATCTTCTTTAGCTGCCCCAGTGCTGATGACACCAAGCTGGGGGGTTGATCCTCGGATGGGCCATTTGCTCAAGGGCTGCACTCATTGATCCTGTGGGTCCCTTCCAGATGAGGAAGTGTGGGAGCAGAGCAGCCCCCGTGGGTGGCAGTGGGGCAGGAGGGGCATGGAGCAGGGGGTCCCAGCCTCCATCAGCCCTTTCTGGGCCTCCATCAGACATTTCCTGGCCATTGTCCCTGTGCCACCCACAGCAGCCACCCAGCCTCCTCAGGCTCCTCTTCCTGCAGAGCCCAAATCCCATGTGGGCACATCCCCCAACCCTCAGAGCCAAACCCCTTGGGATGGGTGGGCTCGGACCCACAGGCTGTGTCCTCTCCCGGTGCCGGAGGTAGGCACAGACCCCGGGACAGAGAGGAAGCTCAGCCTCCTGTCCCGGGAGCCTTTCCTGCCCTTCCCAGAATAGCCCCGTTGTTCTGCAGCCCCTCGTGTGCTCCGCCAGCCCGGCCCTCATTAACTCCTTTTCTGCAGCCTCGTTAGCGCGGTGGATCAATGGGGCGATTGTTCCCCCGCGCCCTCCGTGAAGGGGGATTTTGTTTATTAAAAAGTCATGCTGGTGCTGAGGAGCTCCTCGGAGCCAAAAATAACTGAGGCCGCGATTGTTCCCTCGCTGCTCCCTTATCTGCTCCGGAGGAGTCGCGGGCAGAGCCGCGGCCGGAGCAGATGCAGCTCCTGCTAAAAATACCTTGGAGCGAGGAGCAGGAGCGTCCGCGGGGCTGCTCAGGGCGTGAGCGAAGCTCTCAGACCCGCAGGGCTGCACTGGGGCTCAGATGATGCTGAGGTGCTGGGATGCCGGTGCCGTGTCCGTCCCTCGGCTCTGGGGGATGCACGGCACATTCCAGCCCCCCTGAGGGGGCTTTCCAGAGGTTTTTTTTTGGAACACTGCAGAGGGAAGGGAGCAGAGGGCAGAAATCCACAGGCACCTCCACCAGGGAGCCTCCAAAAGGGGCTGGGATCAGCACAGGGTCTCCCCAGAGCCCGGAATGTTGTGGTCTCAGGGGGTCGTTGAGGGCACCCTGCAGACAGACAGCACAGCCCAGGGGATCCAAGCCCCATGGCAGGAACACCCAGCCACACATTTGGTTGCCTCTCCCAGAGCCCTCAGACAAAAAGTTTGAGCCTTCCAAATAACCCAGAGGCTTTTCCTGCTGCAGGAATGCAGGGTGGGCACCTGGAGGACACACACAGAGCCTTCCTTGTGCCACCTCTTCCATCCACCCAACCCAGGGAATCTTTTTGCTTCCCAGAGTGTCCTGGCATGAGGTCCAGCATTTCCTGACCACCAGCCCAACCCCACCCCCAGCCCTCCTGGCAGCAGTGGTGGGAGCTGTGTGCCAGCCCTGCTCCATCCTGGCAGCAGGGACAGCAAGGAACCAGGTGAGCAGCAGCTCCAGGTGGGTCCCAGAGGTGCCCTTCACCCCCTCTCCAAGCACATGGAGCACCCTACAAACTGTGCACACAACACCGGCCTCCCATCAGGTCCCTGTGACCCACCCTCCCCATTTTCCCAACTGTTCCTTGACTTTATTGAACTGATTTAATTTAAGGCCAAAAGGCTCTGGGCTGCTCTGGACCCTGAAGGGCAGAGCTCACCCAGGACACAGAGCTGGTGATGCTCTGCCCAGGTGCACTCCCCAGAAGGGCAAGACATGGACTCTTCAGAGCAATCTGGGACAAAAAGTGTGATCCCCCACTTTCCCCAGCTTCTCTTGGGTTTCCTGGCAGGGAAAGTGTCCATTCCCCGTGCAGCCCTATGGGAGCAGCACATCAGAGCCAGCCCTGGCCCCTCAGCCCCCCCTGACTGCAGACACAGCTCCATGGTGCTGCTCCCTCCCCAGCTGGGATTTTACTGCCGGAGCATTTCGAGGCTCAGGGTGGGGGAACCTTCACTGAAGCACCCGGCAGCTTTGGAAACTCTCCCTGCTGCTTTTCCAAGAGCCTGATTTGGGCTTTCTGGCTCAAACTCACCACTCATTTCTCTGCAGCAATGAAGATAAACGTCAATAAATCTTCTGCAGTCATTCCAGGGGCCAAGAGTGATCTCAGGCCTGAGGCATTTCAGTATCCTGCAGTTCCACCCCGAGCCCCATCCAGCAAACTCTCCCTGCTCCAGAGCCTCAAACGCACAAGTGCCTCCTTCAGGGAGGTGCCCAGTCCCTCTGAAGTCAAAGACACCTCTGTGCTCCAGGTTTGACTGGAGCAGCTCCCAGACAAGCAGCCTGTGTGTGCCAGAAAGCACTGGCAGTGCCACAGCCCCCTTGCAGTGCTGCTCCTGGGCTCCCGGGCGTTCTGCTGCCTCTTCTCCTCGCAGCTGCCACCAGCAGGGTGACCCCGGGCTTCACTGCCTCTGGGGGCTCTTTGTTCACAGGCCAGGGCACATCTGTTCTCCATTTTGCCCCTTGAACAGGGGCTTGAGAAGTGGGGTCACACCCTGTCCTCTTCTGCATGAACTCCCAGCAAATGGCTCCTCCTCTGGAGATGCAAAGTCCTTTTCCAGCTGGAGGGGCAGATGGGGATGGGGGGATCCCACTCTGCAGGGACACTTCTCAGCCAGTGGTAATTTTCCAACCCTTTTCACGGGTACCACAGCACCGTGGTTGATGCAGGACCCTGCTGGCTCTGGTTTCTCCCTTGTGCTCCTCTCAGCAGGAAGGGTTTTCCCCTGACATCCAGCCCAGGCAGCTCTGGCCTCTCAGCCTGTGAGTGTCCTGCCCTGGGGTCACTGTCCTGCCCAGCACGAGTCCCCTGCCCCATGGCATCTGTCGGAGCAGGAGGGCAGCTCAGCTCCACGGCACAGCTGGGAGCAGGCAGGGCACCCTGAGGACGCTGCTTTAAGGGATGAGGGATTCAGCCCTTGCTGGACTGAGCCAGCACTGGAGCTGGAAATGGAGTTACAGACCTGCAGCACGTGGTGGGGAACCAGGAGCTCCCTGCTCCTCCCTCTGCTCCAGAGTGGGATTGTTCCCCTCCTGGACACACAAAGATTGGATTTGGGCACAAAATCCAGTGGGGACAACGTGTCGTTCTGCAGTGCCCAGGTTCTCATCCAGCCCAAAGGCAGCAAATATTGCCCTGCTTCAGAAACCGTGGAGCCAATCTTTGCTGGCCAGGGTGGGTGACCCCAAGCCCTGGAGCAGAAACCCCTTCCCCTTGCAGAAGGACAATGTGAATGTTTTATTCAGCAGTTTTACAGCTGAATTCCCCTCCTTCCCTCTGCTTTTCCTGGGTGAGCAGGGCCTGCCTCGTGCCTAAACTGCCATGAGCTGCAGGGTCTGCAGTGCCACAGCCTTGTTTCACACCCTAAATTCAGCCTGTTCAGCATTTTTGTGGGGTGGCCCTTGCTAAACACCTTGACCTTGCAGAGCACCCATGAAAACAGACTGTTTCCAACCACCCTGGGAAGGCTCTGTCAGAATCCTTATCAGAAAAAGAGCTTAGAAATTCCTCAGCACCCAGAGCTGGTGCCAGGTCAGGGCTCTTATCTTCTGCAGTTCCTGCAGTAAAGGGAACATCCAGTGTGTTCAGGAGAAACACAGAATTAATTGTCCTGGAGCTGGGATGGAGCCCAAAGAAATTGAGGGTAATTTTCTTTTCCATCCTCTGAGTTTCTGATGTTCAAAATGTCTCATTGTTCCTTTGCAGTTGTTCTGCTCCAGTTCAAATGCAGGTTCACTACAAACACAAGCAGCTCTTTGAAATACCATTATTAGAAATTTGTACCTTGGGAAGGAAGGTGAAGGAAATCTGAAGGATCCTCCTCTGAAAGCGACTGTGAACAACATTCCTGAATGTGGCCATTCCTCCTCAGGACCCCCAGAAAATCTATTCTATTTCACAGAATCAGCAAATTCTAGAATCCCTGACTGGTTTGGGTTGGAAAGGACCTTAAAGCCCATCCAGTTTTACCCCCTGCCATGGACAGGGACACCTCCCACAGTCCCAGGCTGCTCCAAGCCCTGTCCAGCGTGGCCTTGGGCACTGCCAGGGTCCAGGGGCAGCCACAGCTTCTCTGGGCACCCTGTGCCAGGGCCTGCCCACCCTCCCAGGGAACAATTCCTGCCCAATCTCCCATCCATCCCTGCCCTCTGGCAGTGGGAAGCCATTCCCTGTGTCCTGTCCCTCCATCCCTTGTCCCCAGTCCCTCTCCAGCTCTCCTGGAGCCCCTTTAGGCCCTGCCAGGGGCTCTGAGCTCTCCCTGGAGCTTCTCCTCTCCAGGTGAGCACCCCCAGCTCTCCCAGGCTGGCTCCAGAGCAGAGGGGCTCCAACCCTTGGAGCAGCTCCGTGGCCTCCTCTGGGCTCTCTGCAGCAGCTCCAGGTCCCTCCTGTGCTGGATCCAGGTCTGGAATAGCTCTGCAGGTGGGGTCTCACCAGAGGGGAGGAAGGGACACCCTGTTCCCCCTCACAGCAAATCCCATTTTCAGTCTAGGGCACACTGATGGAGTTAAAGACCAGTTTGCCTGCAAAATGTTGCATTTTCACAGGATCACCTCATCCCAGGTGACTGCCCAAGCTGCATTTCCCTGGAGCAGGCCCAGCAGGGTGGGACAGGGCAGGCAGGATGGATCCCTCCTGCTCCTGCCCACAGGGAGATCCAGCCCAGAGCGGTGCCAAGGGGCACAGAGGTCCCCATCCTGACCTCTGAATTGTCCCTGTCCCGCCCAGGGGCACCATGGGGGCACAGCCAGCCCTGCCTGGTGCAGGAGCAGGACCTGCCCCCTCCCACAGCCCCAGCAGCTGGGGACACGTGCTCTCCATCACTCCCACATTGCTGGGATCTGCCACGGCAGCTGGAACGGCCTGGTCCCC
This sequence comes from Petroica traversi, assembly GCA_025920805.1. NCBI lineage: Eukaryota > Metazoa > Chordata > Aves > Passeriformes > Petroicidae > Petroica > Petroica traversi. The sequence continues at coordinate 361,287 of JAHLSL010000016.1, forward strand.
CCTGCAGACACAGGCCAGCCTTTATTTGGTCCCTACATGGGCACAAAGGCTTGTGCTGCTTGCAAACCCCTTTGAAAAACTGCTGGCAGTCAAGTGGGCACAGGGAATTTCCCCACAAGGTCCCAGCCACAAAGAGACCCAAACTCCAGGGCTGTTTCCAGCCCTCTGCCCTGCTTGTGCTGGGGGAACTTCAGAGGATGCTGGGGAGCTTTGTCCTGGCCTGACTGGCTCCATGCCCAGCTGAGCCTGGCTGCAGAGCTGGAGGTTATTCCTTCCGGAAAGTGCTGCAGAGGGAGCTTCAAAATCCCAAAAGATTGCAAAGGAAACCCAAGAGCCTGGTAAGAGTCACTGAGTGGATGGCAGGTCCTTCATGTCCTGGCATGGCCACAGACAGAATCCCAGAATCATTTGGGTTGGGAAATCCCTCCCAGACCATCGAATCTCAGTTGTGCCAAATCCTCACCTTGTCCCCATCCCAGAGCACTGAGTGCCACCTCCAGCCCTTCCTTGGACACCTCCAGGGATGGGCACTCCAAACCTCCCTGGGCAGTTCCAAGGCCTGAGCCCCCCTTCCATGGGGAAATTCCTGCTGCTGTCCACCCTGAGCCTCCCCTGGCCCAGCCTGAGGCCGTTCCCTCTCCTCCTGTCCCTGTTCCCTGCGAGCAGAGCCCGACCCCCCTGAGCCCCCTCCTGTCAGGGAGCCTGTCAGGGAGCCCCCTCCTGTCAGGGACTTGTGCAGAGCCACAAGGTCCCCTCTGAGCCTCCTTTGCTCCAGGCTGAGCCCCTTCCCAGCTCCCTCAGCTGCTTCTCTTGGCATTTACCCCCTACCCTCTTCAGTCTATGTGGCCAACCCTGTCCTACTCCCCCACCTGTATATGGGGTGGTTACATTGAATTCAACATTTTACTGTAAATTCACTTTCCAGAGCCTGCTCCAATCCTTGGGGCAGACAGGGAATCACATCTAAGGGCCAATTGTTGGCTTCCCACCAGGTCCCACCCCCCTGAAGGGTCCCAGCAGAGCAGAGCCCCCCTCAGGCCCCGAGCCCACAGGTACAGACTGGAAACAGCTGTTGGACAGATGTGCTGCAGACAGGCAGAGGCTCTCAGCCTGCCGGGGTTGCTCTGGTAACACCAAACACAAACCTCACCTCCAGAGGCTTCCAGCCTTGCCATCAGCACAGTATGAGACAACAAAGTGATGGAACCTCCACCCTGCAGAAACCCCCTGGAAGCACCAGCCTGGCTCAGATTTGGAGGAAAAAAGAAAGAAATGGAGCAGGCTGGGAAGAGGCAGTGAGAACAGGCCTGGGACAAATCCATGGAGTGCAGCAGAGACAGGACAGAGGACAGAGGACAGAGGACAGAGGACAGAGGACAGAGGAC
>JAHLSL010000016.1:365801-376153 GCA_025920805.1 Petroica traversi
ATCAGCCCAGCAGTGTCCCCAATCAGCCCAGCAGTGTCCCCAGCCAGCCCAGCAGTGTCCCCAGCCTGTTCTGCAGCACCACCAGGATGAGAATTCCCCATCTCTCACCTGGATTCTCCAGCTCTCACTTTCACCCCAGTGGCAGAGCTGCAGGAGGGCGTGGGCAGGACCAGCAGGGAGTGCTGGGCAGCAGGGATGGACCAGGGGGAGGAACAGGAGGGGAAAAGCCATGGGATCCCCCTGTTCCTGCTGTGTCCCACTGCTCCTGCAGCAGCAGTGCCAGTGGGACACTACAGCAAGGTCTGCGTGATGTCTCCCCTCACTGCCCAGGCTGAGCCCAGTTCCAGCTGAGCTCAGTTCCAGCTGAGCCCAGTTCCAGCTGAGCCCGGATGTGAGGATGCCCATGCAGACACCCTCAGCCAGAAAAACACGGCACAGAGCAGAGAGGATGGAAGGCCAGGGAGTAGGACCCACATTTGATGGGTTTTGAAATCCCACCCAGGAAATGTAGCCTGGGAGCCTGGGAGGGTTAAAAAACCAGCTGAATTCCCCAAACCTGTCTTTACCCAGCAAGTAAAGCAAGGAGCTTCAGTCCCTGCCAGAAACAGAGGAGATGAGCAGAACAAGAGGGTGGAAGCAGAAAACCCTTTAAAACCAGAACCTGGAAAACACCTCCAGCACCTGATCCCCCACAGAGCTCAGGCTGGCTGGTGGTGCCACACCTGACCCCACCAACCTGGGCAGCCACAAACACAAGCAGGAAATCATCTTCCCACTTTCCTCAGGAGACTTTGCCTCTCCAGGTCCAGGAGAAATCAAGTTCTTGGCCTGGTCTGTGGACACGAAGTGGCACTTCAGGAGTCTCCTCCTCCTACACAAGTGCAGGTAAATAACCCCCGGTGGAGTCTGTGTCCCTGCAGGTCACAGAGGGCTCTGGCTGCAGCTCAGCTGGAGCCCAGTGTGCTCTGGAATGTGGAATGTGCCTGGATGAGGAGCCAGCAAGGGCTGACACATTTCCCAGCCAACTCCCATCCCTCTAAAAGCCCCCTGTGCAGGGGGGGCAGAGCCCTTGGAGCCTTTTCAGATGGAAAGATGGACCAGCAGATCCAAGCTGAGACTCCTCTGGATCTTCAGTGATGGCCCTGAAGCTGCTCCCGAGGCTCCTCTCTGTGCAGGGGGAGAGGGACAGGGAGGGATTATCCCTTGGGAGGTCACTCTGCCCCACACTCTGAGTCCTGTGCTGGGCACTCCAGCAAATTCCCCGAAGGGGCTGGGGACTCCAAATTGCCCAGAGAGCCAGAGCTGCCCACAGAGAGCCAGAGCATTGCTGAGACCAGCCTGGCTGCACCCTCAGCTGTGGGAAGAGCAGGCAGAGCACTGGGAGCTGTCCTGGGAACAACTTTCATGGGAACAACTTCCCTGGGAATAATTTCCCTGGCACGTGGCCACAGCAGAGGAGAGCAGGCAGAGCCCACTCTGCTCCTTGCCAGAGTCAATTCCTGGGCTGTGATGGAGCTGCAGTAATGAGAGTGTCCATAATTATCATCTCATTAATGCCGTGCCAGTGCTTCAGGAACTACGGTTTTTATGGCTCAGCCATAAAAGCTGACACTATTTAAAATGTGATTTGCAGGGGCTCCCATCCTACTTCCTTCCTCTCTATTTATTTTAGGAAGGGAAAGATTGGCTGGATCAACTTATCAGACTTCCTACCTCTGGCAACACTTGTGCTCCCTGAAAGATCATCTAGTTAATTAACTCGGTTGTTTGCATACAAATGACAAATTAAATAAAATACATAAGGCAATAGCTGCAGGAGCCATCCAGGATCCCCATCCCACACCCGAGCCCTGCACAGCTCTCGGTGCTGCTCAGGCCTGGGGTGGCCAAAAAAAGAAAAGATTTTAGGAATTATCTCTAGAAAACCCAGCAACGTGGAGATGAAAATGACCAGTCAGGGAGATGAGCTTTTGTGACAGGCGACAGGGCAGCTGAGATGTCTCCCTGAGCTCCATGGGGCCACCCCACAGCCCAACCCAGGCCAAAATTCGGCTCTCAGCTCCCATCTTTTACCACAACCAAACAGCTTCCGAGTGGTCAGAGGGCAAAGGGAAGGACTCTTCCCTCAGCTCCAGCATCACCACAATGGACCCATCTCAAGCTACAGAATTCACTTTTTTCCTTGTAGAAAAACACAGGATTTGTTTTTGCATGAGGCCTTTGCCCTCCTGCAGCTCTGTCCTGGGGGACATTGTCCATGTCACCTGCCAAGCTCCTCAGTGTGCCAGGGCTGCATCCCTGGGCTCTCTGCCCCAACCCTCCCACACACCAGGAATGTCCCCAGCACCAGGACAGCTCAGCTGGGACTGGGGTCAAGTCTGGGCCTCTTCAGCAATGACAGCCCTCCTTCTCTGGGATTTGTTTCTCTGCTGTGCCAGCTTTGCCATGGGAACATGTGACCTGTTGTCCCAGCTGTCACACACTGTGGCTTTTGTCCCTTATTGTGTCAGCTGCTGCTTCCAAGAAAAGCTTGGCTCCATCACCTTTCCCTCTGTCCTTCCCAAACCTGTGGGTGCTGTTACATCCCACCCCTCTCCATCCCTCCACCTCAGCAGCCTCTGCAGGATTCCCTGGGATTTCTCCACGCCCCTCTTGAGCTGGCAGGAGAGAACAGGGCACAAAATCAGACGGACACATCCAAAATCCCCGTGCCAAGCACAGGAGCTCCATCCAGGAGCAGAGCAGAGCTCGTTTGGCTCCAGGGATCAGCTTTCAGCACGTGAGCCCGTTCTGCCCCGGGAGCTTTGCTTGGTGCTCTGTGACCCATCACAGCTGTCCCCAGGCCCGGGAGCAGCAGTTTCACCTGCTTGTCTTTGTCTAGAAAATCACGTTAGGGACAGCAGGGCTGCTCCCCCGAGGAGCTGACGCATGGCCTGGGTGGAACTTTCCACGTGTGGCCCGAAATAATTGTCCCATTAGTTCAGGAAGGGACAAGAAATTACTTGCGAATGGTTCCTGGGCAAACACTCCCTCCACAACCCCCACCTGCTCCTGCCTGGCTCTTCTTCCTCTCCCCCACCTCCCTAACCCTCTCCCTCTGCCAAGGGAGGAAGGAAGGGAAATGGGGGATCCCACATCTTCCCAAGATGAGAATCCCATTATCAGCTCCATCCCTGCCTGTGCCCAGTGGGTCACTCTGAGGAACAGTTCCCCTTGTCCCCTCCCTGTGCCCCTGCCCCGCTCAGCCACAAAGGGAAGTGTTTTTCCCTGTCCTTTCTTCCATCCCCCCCGGGCCTCGGGGCTGGCTGCACTCAGCATTCCCCACTTTCCTTGCCCAGCTCCAGGGAACGTGTGAGCTGGATGGGCTGAGTAAAAATGACCTCATGCGGGGAAGAATTGGAAAATGAGCAATGAGAGGGACACAACAAAGCTTCCCAATAAGCTGGAGGCACCCAGGGGACTCCAACCACCACTGCATTTCCTGCCCTGGCACTGACCCAGCCAAGCTGGATTTGTGTCCTTGACTGAAGCCTCTGAGTTTGGTTTTATTTTTACCTCAGAAGCTTTTCACTTTCTCTGTATTTGCTCCCTTGGATTGTTTAGGGGTGACATCGTTAATGCCACCTGCAGAGGTTGGTGGCACTTGTCCTGCCAGCCTCAATCCAAGGATGCTTTGGAAGGGCATCTGTGGCACCCTGGGCAGGACAATGAGCTGGGTACCCCCTCACCCACCCCAGCCCAGCCCCGGGGCCACCTCCAAGAAGGTTCAGAGCCCTCAAACACACCCTGCACCCTCTCACCCTTAGCACACCAAAGTCCCCAAACAACCCCAACCCAAGCCCGACCTCCATCCCTGCCGTGCAGACAGCTGGGTGCTCCCCTGGGGGGTGTCCAGACAGCTCCTGGGCATCTCAGCCACCCAAATTAGAGCTCAGGGTGCTCCTGATAAGCTTCTGAGCAGGGTGAAGGGACTGCCACAGCAGCTCAGCTGTTTAGTCCAGGCAGGGAATTCTTGTGTCAGTGGTTTCAGTATCAAACTGCTGAGCTGTGTTTAGTCTGGGGCTGGAAAGCAGCCCTGCTTCTATTCTGAGAACACTTGTCTAATCAGGGGTCCAAGGAATGATTTTGCTCAGTAGAAAGTTATGTTTATTTGGGTAGGTTTGTTCTCCAGGATGGGTGCCTTGGAAAAGCTCAGTGAGCAGTGCTGGGGCATCTTGGGGTGCAGGGCACACCTGCAAAAAGGGAAAACTTCTGTTTCTGTAGAAATGAGAGAAAAGCTTTATGCCCCTGGCTTCCAGCCAGCTCTGGAATGAGGCTCCTTGTAGCCCAAGTGCTGCAGATGTTCACCTGGGATGACCACACTCCTCATTCCCTTCTCCTAGTAAATCTTCATCCCAGAGCAGCTTTTCAACTGAGCTGCATTTTCAGCTGCTACAGTCAGGGCTTCCTTTGCTTTTGTAAATCACAGGTGACCCCAGCAGCCATTCCTGGCTGCCAGCCACATCAGGCAGCTGATGAAACACTGAGCTGAGGGACACCTGAAGGGTCAAAGGCATCACCTGGGACAGGTGAGACTTTTTCCAGCCTCTCCAAGTTGGTTCATCTCAACCTCCTCATCCCTGAGGGTGTGAGGGAACCATCACATTAAACCCAGGACCTCAGGATGGTTTTACCTTTTTCCCACCCAGAATCATGGCAGTTTTTGAACCTTTAAGCTCTTTCTGGTGATAATTCCTGTTTTCCCACGTAAATCCCTTCCCTGGAGAGCTTTGCCTCCAGCTGGATGAGCTTTGTCCCACGGATGAACCAGGAGCACCTCGGTGGACTTTGCCCTGTTTGCAGACAACAAACAGAGCTCAGTTGGGATTATTTGCAACTCAGCAACCACCAATTTTTAGCCCAGAGATAAATCCTCGTTATCTGCAGAGATAAAGTCCTCTCTATTTTGGAAGGCACCAGTTTCCACATTGGGAAATTCCCTTTGGCACCAGCAATGGCCACAGGCAGCTCTTCCCCACATCCCTGAGCCTCGGGATGAGCTGGGACAGGCAGCAGCTCCTGCTGTCCCCCTTCAAGAGTGGCTTCAGTGCAGGTGAGGCTCCTCTCCTCCCCCAGGGCATCCCCAGCCAGGTGACCCCCGTGTTCCAGCACTGCTGCCACAGGAATGTCCCCCCAGCAGTGCCACTTGGGTTGAGGCTGTGGCTCGAATTGGGAATTAGGAATACACCTAATTCCCATTCCCATCATGCAGGCTTGTGGCATTGGCATTGATAAATCAGGAACTGCTTCTCTTGGCATGATTGGGTTTTGTCCGAGATATCTGATCTTGTGCTAAATAAGGATATTTCTCTTCCCCTTCTGTGCTGTAAGTTCAGTGTCCCTGTAAGAGCTCCCTGTGTCCCCGCAGGGCAGTGGGGCTGGATTTCCATCCAGACCCCCAGAACAAAGCCCCTCATGAGCTGATTTCCCTCATCCACTTCCCATGCAGCTGCTCCAAGCTCCTCACACCTTTTGCTCTGCAGCACAAAGTCTTGGAGAAGCTGTCACAGCCCCTCTGCTGCAGAACGGGGAGGACAAAGCTGTGCCTTCAGTGCCACCACAGAGTCCACGATGAGACCTGAGTTGGTTTTGAGACCTGTCCTGCTGCAGGGAGCACTGGCCATCCCAGGACAACAAAGGACAAGCACGTGGCACTTCCAGCTTTCCCCAGCCCTGCCTCTCCAGGGAACTGAGTGTCTCCAGGCACGTGGGGATGGCGTTTGCTGAGTGACTCAGGCCAGTCTGGAACCCAGCAATAAATTCTCTTACAGCAATAACCCAGTTCCTGCCACTCACCCAGAGCTATTTCCACCTTTCCAGGGAGTCACCCCAGGTGCCCTTGTCCCCTGCAGGGGTCAAAGCCGAGCACCAGATTCCCATCCCACACATCCCAGAGCAGCTCCAGCCCTCCCTGCCTGCCTGGCTCCCTGTGCTGGGATAATTCCTGGAGGGAAGGCAGGTTGGAGGCTCAAAACCCAGTGTGCTTGTGGGCTTGGGATGGTCCTGGGCATCACCAGCACCAGGGGATGCACCAGGGCTGCTGGACCTGTGCTCAGGGCAGGGAGAAGGTGACAGCAGAGCTTGAGCTGCCCAGTGCCCACAGAGCCCCTGAGCGCAGACCCTCTGTGGGTGCCCAGTGAGCCTGGGGACGTGGAAAATGGGGGAAGGGACGCTGCTGTAAGTTCCCCAACCCTGATGGTTTGGGGTGGAGTGAAGGGAGCTCAGGAGAGTGCGAATGGACAGAGGGGGGAGGTGCAAGAAAATCTGTGTCGAGTCCAGACATGAAGTGAAACCCTCCCAGCTGAGAAGGAGAGGAAATGAAAGCTCTGGGCAATGCCAGGAGAAAGAGGAAGGGTCTGGCTTGGGGGTGGCAGCTGGGAGGGTGCACCCACCCACCAGCTCCCAGCAGCTCCGGGGTCACACCTGGGAAACCATCCATGGACCTTGAGCCAGGACAGCCACCTCACCAGCCCTGCTGTCTGCAGCCAAGCCCTCAGCAGAGCTCTCAGCTCTGCCCAGTGTCCCCACCTGGCATCACTTGCTGGTTGTTTGAAGAGGGAAATCAGGCAGCTCCCAGAAGAGATGGTACCTGCTGGGGGAGCTGTGCTCAGGTGGGGCAGCCACACATCCCTGGGCATCAGCAGCACCTCTGGGCAGCCACAGCACAGCCCTGTGACACCACAATCACATCCCTGAGCCATCCAAGGCCACTATAACCAAGTGACACTTCAGGTACCAAACACACCCTGAACAGCCTTTACAAAACATTTGCATCCCACAGCAGAGCTGCTGAGGCACTGCCCTCGCTGGGGAGGAGCAGCCCTGCCAAGCTGTACATGGACCTGGAATAGCTTTTTGTTGCTGCTTTTGGTGTCCCCAGAGGAGCTGGGGCTGCAGGAGGTCACTGGTGTGTTTGGGCATTTCCCTGGTCAGAGGTTCGTGCCCTGCTGTGTTTAACAGCGACCGCTGTCCTTGGGAACGGGCAAAACTCTGCTCCTACACCCAGACCTGGACTCAGGAGCATCTGGCAGCTGCTCCATCATAAAAAACAGCTCAGAAATTCATGGAACCAGATTCTCCCTTCTTTAGCCACGCAGTAACAGGATTTTACACTCCTCAGCGAGGCGAGGGCCGTGCGGCTCCACCAGCGCTGACAAACACGGCACGAACAAAAGCCAGCTACAAGAAATTATATTCTCCTTTTATTTACCTATGACCATGACAATGTAGGTTTTTTTTCTAGCTGCAGAGATGCTTTGCACTGTAAACTGGGAGGCAGGCAGTGCATCCTGCCCTGCCAGGGCCAGCAGGAACCCCCGCTTCCCAAACACAGCATTGTTATCCAGAGTCAGGAGAGCGGCTGCTGCACAGAGTTGCTTTTCTCCATCACCAACCCCTCCATCGTCAGGGCATGGATATATTGATATTTACACCAGGCTCCCCCAGCGGCCCGCTGCCAGGGAATGGGTCTGGCACACAAAACCTGCTACCTTACAAAATCTACACACCTGGAAAAAGAAAAAGGCATCCGCTCCGCCGGAGAACTCAGCCGTGACACACACAAATATTGCACTTGTAACTTGGGAACAGGGAGGACACGGGGGGTTCCTATCACACAGCAACGTGTCCAGCTACAGGAGGGCAATAAATAAACCAGGGGGAGGGCAGGAGGGGGTGCTTTGCACACCTCCAGCACAGGGCAAGGACCCGGCTCTCGCTGCTCCCGGGGGGACCCACCACGAGCCAGGGAAGCACCGGGCTCCTGCCAGAGCTGCTCCGGGGCAGCACAGGCCCCACGGCACAGGGAAGCACAGCAGCATCCTGGGGCTGCTCCAGTTCTCAAGGCTTTGATCCAGGACAACGTTTGTGTCGGTGCTGTCGTCCCCTTGCCAGAGCCCTGCACGAGAACCCCTCCTCCTCGCCGAGCTGGGCTCGCTCTCCGTCTTCCAGCGACGCTCGTGGCTGGGGCAGGTGCTTCACAGTAGTCGTGTGGGAGCTTCCTCCTGGCTAAATCCACGCCGGGGCCACCCCGAAGGCGTCGTACCAGCGATGGAGGGACGGGTGGTGCAGCAGTACCAGACTGCTCGGCCTGTTGGTCCCCTCGGGCGCCTTCAGCTGCCCCACGTCCCTACGGCCTGGGGCACGAGCAGCACAGCGAGCTCCCACCAGCTCCCAGGAAGGCCTCCACTGCCAATTCCATGTAAACACACAGCTCCCAGCCTGCCCCGAGACGGTCCTTGGGCCTACAGTGGGGAGCTGCCTTTCTTCTGGTTGATTATGTCCAAGTAGAGGTCGGAGCGGAGGAAGCGGGGGTACGAGTCCTTCTCCATGAGCCCATAAATCCTCTTCTGTGCCAGGTCGAAGCAGCTGCGGGTGATGTTCTGCAGGTTCTCCTTGGTGTGCTCCCGTGTGTAGGAGTCCAGGTTGACCTGTGGGCAAAAGAACCAGGGCTGGTGAGCAGCTCCCCAGGCAGTGACCGTGCCAGGGAGTCACACACCAGGGTGGGAGCCGGCCCTCACCTCCTTGCAGGACTGGATGGCAATGTACTCAGCGAAGATCTTCTTGGCCTTGGAGACCATCTTGGACTGGGATTTGATCTTCTTGAACTCCTCACAGGCCAGCCAGAACTCCAGGTTCTCCTCGCTGAACTCGGTGCGCAGGAAGGCCCTGAAGGCAGCGAGTCCATCTGTGGGGACAGGGACACAGCTCTACTCCTGCTCATGGACAGGTAACAGCCCCACAAGACCCTCAGAAGCTCTGCAGAGCTGCAGCCCAAACCACCTTCCTGCACTGCCCAAAAATCCCCCCTTGTACCAAGCAGCAGCGATGGCACAGCCAGGCCAGCACAGCACACAGCCCGTCCAGGAGCTGAATGCTCCCTCAGCCTGGCTGCAGTGGGGACAGGATCCCCTGGCCATCCCCATGGGCTGGCTGTGGGACAGGGTGCCTGAGAAGGGCTGTCCTCCCATCTCTGGGATGTTCTAAAGCAGCTCCTGCTCCATGGACCCTCTGCACACCCCAAACTGGGCACAGACACCGATCTCTCCCTCCTCCTCCTCCCCAAGCTGGGGGGCTGCAGCCCAAACCTGCAGCTCCCCCCAGACCCTGTCACCAAGCGCCCCTGGCCAGGCAGGAGCAGGAGGGGTGCAGACAAGGGACAGCCTAATTTCCCTTTGTGCATCCCCAAACTCCGGAAGGGATTAAGAGAGGAAATCCCAGCTTTATCCAGGCACGTGTCTGGATATTCCCCTGGCAGCAAACACAAGTGGAAGGGATGGACACACACTTACATTTGTGCAGCAGCAGCTTCTCCAGGGAGTCCCCCCACTTGAGCGCTTCCTCGGGAGTGGGCCTGTGGAAAAAGGACAGCACGTTGGCAAAGCTCAGCAGCAAAAGCTGCTAAACATTTCCAGCGGATTAAAAGCCAGGCTGTGAGCCCAGCACGGCTGCTCCCAGCTCCCAAATCGGTCTCCTGCTAAACGTTTCCAGAGGATAAAGCCATGCTGTGTGCCTGGTGGGGCTGGCCCTGGCTCCCACCTTGGCACTGGCACAGCAGCTGAAGGCAGAGCCAGGCTCTGCACCAGGCAGCACCACAGCAGCTCTGCCAGCAGGAACCCGCTGCCTTTAGGCTGGCAGGAAGAAAATCCGAGCCCAGGAGGTCTGTGCAGGCAGCTGTGGCACTTGGGGTGTCTGAGCAAGAACTGGAGAAGCTCTGGGTGATGTGGAGCTGCGGGAAGGGGGATTTCAGCTGCCCCGTTCAAGCAGCCGGAGAAGTTGCCAGGAGCAAGAGCAGGGAGGGCTCGTCTCCAGGTGCTGGAGCATCTCCAGAGCAAAGTGGTTTTTCACACCATCCTCTGGCCAGTTAAAGTTCCATGGACAGGCACTGGCAGAACGCTGCCCTCAGGTAAATTTCCAGCCCAAGCTGCGGCGGTGCCACTGCGCAGGCAGGACCTCTCACCCCCCAGCAGGAGATTTTTCAGCCAAAAAATATTTTTCATGCTCCTCCAGATACAAAAACTTAGTCCACAGCTTCCCGAAATGGGGCGAACACAGCGTCCCGTGAGGTGAGGAGCTCCAGACCTCAGCTTGTCCCCAGTCCCCCGCGGTCCCCAAGCCCCCGCGGTCCCCACGCCCCACACCACCCGCTCGCAGCACTTACTTGAGGGATTTGAGCACTTTGTCCAGCTTGCCGGAGGGGTTGGCTCCGGGGGACTCGTTCCGCCGCCGAAAAATCCCCAGGCGGTTCTTCATGTCCTTGGCTCTAGAGAGAAGAGCGAGCGTGAGCGGCCGGGCGAGGGGACGCGGAGACCCCC
>JAHLSL010000016.1:391295-436005 GCA_025920805.1 Petroica traversi
TCCCCACGCCGTCACCGCGGCCTCGACACCGCCGCCGCTCCGGGCTGCCAGCCCCGACCCCGGCAGTCCCAGCTCCGCATCCCAACCCATCCCTGCCCGCTGCCCTCCATCCCAGCGAGGCTCCGAGCGTGCCACGGCTGCAATTCCAGGCTGAAGCTGCTGGTTGGTCCCCAGCGCCAGTCCAGGGACGGTACCCAAAAGTCTGCAAAAGTCCTGGAGCGGGAAAGCCACATTGCAATGCTGATCCCACAGCAAGGGCCAGCTGGGGCCGCGGCACAGCCGCGCACAGCCCAAATTCCAAAGGGAACCGCTACGAATGCCCCTTCGCTCCTCCCGGGTGCTCCTCACCAACCCTCAAGCCCAGCCTGGTGGCAAATGAGCTGTGCAGGAGCCGCGGGCTCCCAGGAGAGAGCAGAGCAGGGAGCGGGGCAGGCGCCTCGGATCCCCAAGGACATCAGCGCTCCCGACGCCCCGAGCCGCTTCCTCGGCCCGAGCCGGACCCTGCCCAGCCCAGCCCTCGGGCTGCAATCTCTGCGAGCAAAACCTACCAAATGCGAGCTCTCAGCTGCATCCCCCGGGCCGAGCGAGCGGCATCTCCGCCGGCAGCCCCGGCCCCTCCATGTGCCCGCGGCGGCGCTCGGCTGCTGCTGCTGCAGCGCTCTGCCCTGCGTTATTAATGTCCGTGTCAAGCGGCGCCTGAAACCGCCCCAGCCTCTCCCAGACACGGCTCCCTCGTGCCCCTGGTGCTATTTACGGCTCTGCCGGCTCTCCCTGGAGGTGCTGCTACCTGCTGACAGCAGCAGGCGGCCGCTGTGGCCTGAGGAAGGGCCATGCATCACCCTGAGATCTCCCTTCTCCTGCCCTGTCCTGCCCCCGAGCGACACCGAGGCAGAGATCCCGGTGCTTCCTGCTTAATGAAGCTCTGCTGCAAGTTCGCCGTTTGTGGGGGTTTTTTCCCCTAAAACTGTTTTCTGTGGCAAAAGGGACAGCTCTGAAGTGGGGGATGCTCTGCAGTGGGGTGCTCTGCCCCTTGCATCCCAACCCCTGGGAGCGGCACGACCCTAATGGGCAGGGACAGGGAGAATAAACAGGCAGGATGGTGCACGGTGCCCATCCAGGGGACAGCCCACGCATGACCATCTGCCCCTCCTCTTCTCCTGCAAGGCCGGGGCCCTCTCGTGACACCCCCATGCGATCTGGGCTGAGGACCTGAATGGACATTTCTCCTCCTGGGATTACACTTCACTGACCAAGGCAGGACATTGTCCTGATGGCTCCAGAGAGAGAGCACAGTGAGGGATGTGTGCTGGTTTTATCTGCCCCACAGCCACCATTGTCCCTGGGTGGTGACAGGCTGTGCTCAGCTCTCCTCCAGCAGGGACTTTGGGCACACACACGTCCCCCTGCTCAGCCAGCTGCAGCCAGTGCATGCTCCTGGGATGGAGCAGAGGAACTGTGCTGCCTCCTCTGCCTCACAGGCAGCCACAGCTTTGCAGTGGCACAGGAAATATGGAAGCTCCCTGTCTCACTGAATGCAGAGCTGAGCTCAGCTGTGTGTGGCCACCACGGACAGCAGTGACATGGCACAGCCACCCCCACAGCCGTGCTCAGCTCCCATCCTGCACTGGTGAAGGGAGCTGGACTTGGTGGGGCTGGTGCCTGTTCCCTCCCTGAAGCCACCTGGCTGCCTGCAGGTCTGTGGGACACAGAATGCCACCACACTGAGGGTACCTGGATGTCCCTGAGACTCAGAGCACCCCCAGCCCTTCTCAGTGAGGAACGATGCAGCCACCACCCCATCCTGCCCACAGCCACTGCTCTGAGCCCACTGGGATGGGGATCCAGCTCCTGAGCCAGGCTCCAGCTCTGCCTGCAGCCTCATCATTGCAGGGCGAGTGCCGGGGGACCCGGAGCTGTGAGATGATGTCTGGCTCATAAATATCCCTGGCAGTAAAAACCCAGAGTGGTGGGAAAGGGGGAGGAAGGAGCAGATCCTGTCAGTGCCGTTCAACCCACAGCCCTCAGCACCCTTTCCCTTCGGTGCTGCTCAGCAGGGGAATCTCTGCAGCTTCATGGGCAGGGGCAGAGCTCTGTCCCCTGGGCAGGATGAGGGAGGTGACAACCAGAGCCTGACACATTCAGCCACTGCAGATCCACCGGGAAGGACTCACCCCAACACCACTAGCACAGGACCACGAGGCTGGTGCTGGGAGCTGTTCCTGCTGCCAGCAGAGAACACTGGAAGGAAACATCCACCGAGAGGAAAGGAGAGGAGCTGGCAGAGCAGCTGTGAACGTCTCCAACAGGGCCTTGGCCAGAGCCAAACACAGCAGGGAGGAATCCCAAATGGTCCCAAAACCAGCACTGGTGACTCCAAAGCACACACAGCCCTCCTGCAGTGGTGCTGGCAGGCTGGTCCATGCTGCTCCAGCAGGAAGGTGCTCATGCCAGGGCAGGACACCAAGCCTCATGGAGGGCCAGGGTGCCACGGGGGCAGGATGGAGCTGAGTCTACCAGTCCCACACCACTCTGGGCACCACCACCCAAAGCCCCCCGGAATTTTGAATAGGTCCTTTGGCTCTGCAGAGGTATCAGGGTTTGAGAAACTTTTGCAAGGAGTTACTTGAACTGGACTTCCGAGGCTGCCCAGCCCCATGCTCACAGCCCCCCACTGGCTGGGAGGGAAGAGAAGGAGCAGCCACCGAGGCAGGAGGTGTTTGGGCACAGAGGAGCAGGGCTCCAGCCTGGCAGGCTGCAACAGAGCACTTCCAGCACCTTCATTAAATCACGCTGGCTCAGAGCACTCAGACTGCGCCTCTGAGCACCCTGTGCAAATGATCTCACACCGCTCAACCCCCCCGGGCTGCGGCGCCGCTCCTGCCGGCACTTTCCCTCTCACCAGCCCTTCTGGGGATTGGCCAGGAACAGCCCTGCCAGGGTTTAAAACTGCCTCTGGCCACGATGGAAGTGCTGGCGGCTGCTCATGCCCGGCTCCAGCCCCGAGCCTTCCTGCTCGGCAGGGGACGGGGGGATGCGGGAACATCTCCCAGAGAAACGGGAGCCGCTGTTTGTCGGAGCGGAGAGAGCTGCTCTCCTAATAGCTCTGGAGCCCAACTAAGCAAACGAACAAACCCGGGGGAGCTGTGGCCCATCTGCTCCACACCCCTGCCCATGCCTCGGGCTCTGGGAGCCGGCTGGGAGCTCCTGGAGCCTCAGAGCTGGGCAGAGAGGCCAGGGGAGCCAGGGTTCGGTGACCCGGGGTTCAGGGGAGGTGATAAACAGATCAGTGCCCCAGTCCAGCATCCCATCCAGTCCCACGGGCACATCCTAGCTTCCTGGGGCCTTGGGACATGTCCTTGCAATGAGGGCCGGAAGCCAACTGATGTGCAACTGTTCAGGCTGGAGACGGTTCTGGGAAGACCTTAGAACCCCTTCCAGTGTTTAAACAGGCTCCAGAAGAACTGGAGAGAGACTTTGGACAAGGGACTGCAGTGACAGGACAAGGGGGAATGGCCTTAAGCTGAAGGAGGGCAGGGTTAGGTCAGATATTGGGAAAACATTCTTTACTATAGAGGTGGGGAGGCCCTGGCAAAGGGTGCCCAGATAAGCTGTGGCTGCCCCTGGATCCCTGGAAGTGTCCAAGGCCGGGTTGGACAGGGCTTGGAGGAACTTTGGATAGTGAAAGGTGTCCCTGCCCATGGCAGAGCAGTAGAACTGAATGATTTTAGATTCCTTCCAACCCAATCCATTCTGTGCTTCCATGACTCTGTTCAAGGAGGGACAGCTCCCTCCAGATTTTAAAGTGGACACAGCTGAACCAGAGCCTGACTCAGAGAGGAAGAGCATCTCTGTCCCACAGCCTCACAAATCCGTGGAGCCTTTGGCTGTCCTCAGTAATGAGTTTTCCCAGGCCAGGGCCAGCCGGGCTGTGCTTTCTGGTGTGGAGCAGTGCTTTGGTTTTGTGACCTGGCTGCACGTCCTGCCAGCTGATGCTTTAACCCTCATTGGGGCAGAATCACCCTCAACATTTCTACCCTATTTGAGCCCCCTAACAGCACAAATAGGTGCTTGGAGGGTGAGGCCAGGGTCAGGTTGGCCCTCCTGAGGTGGGGCTGGATGTGCTCATCCACAGGTGGTGCTGTGATGTGCTCAGCCCTGCTCAGCCTCTCGTGTTGGTGGTGAAAGGAAAGGCTCTGGTGAAGATCCAGGTTTCCTGCACCCCTGGCCATGTTCTTGCCCCAGTGCAGCAGATGAGCAGCACCCCCTGGAGCAGAGCTGGCACAGAGGGGGCAGAAGGTTCCCAGCCCAAAATGGGAAGACTTTGGCCAAAAGCAAAATAAGAAGGTACAAAATCCTCCCCTCCTTCCCCTCACAGAGCTGACCACACTGACTGAACTGCTGTGAGTGAAGCACCTGCTCAGAGGGACACGGAGGAATGGGGCTGTCCACAGCTTTGTCCCCAAGTGCTTGTCACAGCCACCCCAGTGCCAGTAGCCCCTTGACTGTGCCAGCTCGAGTGTGTACATGGCCACTGTCCCAAGGCCCGGGAGATGCTCCAGTGGAAGGAGAAGGGAATTGCTGGAGCAGGGAGCTGCCAAGGAGCAGGGATTGTGGAGGGACAGCAGGATGGGTGCCTGGGGTGAGGAAGAGGAGGCAGGGGATGGGACAGGAGAGGGGTGACCCACACTGGCCCGTGCCCAGCTGCAGGTGCCAGGGGAGCAGGGCTGTCCCCGCAGCCCTCCCGCCCCACTGGCCCTGGTTTCAATCAGCCCTCGATCACACACTGTTTGCTTTTGCTGACAGCTCATTTACTCGCACTTGTCAAGCACGTTGTAAATAAGTGAGAGAAACAGCCCTGCCCTTCCTGAGCAGAGGGACGGCCAGGAAGGGGCCGGCCGGACCCTCCCCCGGCCACGCACCCACCGCCCGCTCGTTCCCACCACCGGAGCCAGCGCTGCCAGGAAGGGCCGGGGTCATCCACGCCCGCTCTCAGCCAGCTCGGGAAAGTGCTGAGCATCCACCACCTCCCTCGGGAAACAAGGGGAGCACCCGTCCTGGACTCCCAAAGTCCACGCCACTGAGTGTCCGTAATTATTTAGCTTAGGGATAATCTGCATCTTTCAGATACAGCCAGCCATCATCTCCGAGGTAATCTCAGGTCACGGAGCCAGAAGGGAAGAGTAATCAGCCGTTCTGAGTGTGGAAGACACAAAGAAACAAGCAGTGAGAATCAGACGGTGGCAGCAGGTCCGTTACACGCAGGGGTTTGTGCTGTGGATCCTCTCCCTGGCAGCCAAAGCTGCTGGAGCAGCTCCAGCCCCTGTGCCTTGCCCTGCCCTGCAGTTTGGCCTCTCTTTGGTCAGGCTGAAGCAGCCCGGGCTGGAGCAGCAGTGTGAGGGTAGCCCAGCAGTGCTGGTCAGCACCCGGCCCGGGAAGGCTGCCCCGTTAACTCAGTTAATGCACAAAGCTGCTCTTCTATAATCTCATTGCCAAGGCTGTGGTTCCTGGCAGCCCCAGCCGAGCTCCAGCCTCCACACAGCCCCGTTTGGGAAGGTTTGCTGCCCAGCTGGCTCACCCTGGGGATGTGCACCCAGGGGTTTGCTCAGCACAGGCACAGGGCAGGGAGCAGCATCCCAGAGCAGACCCAGACAGAGGGAAGAGAGGGGGAAGGCTTTGCAGATGGAGAAAATATCCACAGAAGGATTCCTGGGGGCTGCTGCAGCTGGCGGGGTGGGTTTGCAGCTCAGGGAAGTTCAGCCAAGCCTTACAGTGGCAGCAGAGCCCCACTTGCACCACATCTGACATGGGGACAGAGAGCTGGACCACAGCAACAGCCACGCTATCCCTGCAGCTCCTGCTGCTCTGACTCTGGCAGGAAAAACCCACTGGGAGCAGGGCTGGACTATCACTGCCACATCCCTCATGGATTTCTCTTCCTCCATCTCCAGAAGCAGACACTGCATGAACCACAAGCCCCCCAGACACCAACAGCTTTGCTGCAAAAGCAGCTGCCCTGAAAGCAGCAGTGCCAACAGAGCCCCTGCAGGGATCATCCTCCCGGCCTGACACCATCCTCCCTGGAGACACTGCCAGAGGCACTGCCCGAGGCAGTGACAGCTCTGCAGAGCCTGTCCCTGAGCCACAGAGACCTTCCTGCCCTTAGTGCTGCCCTGCCCAGCCAGAGCTCAGGGAGGCCTTGAAAAACAGGAGGTGCCACCCCAAAGCCCCCAAAGTCTGATCTCTGCACGGGCTGAAGGTTCCACTGGTGGCACCATGAAGGCTCCTGAGGAGCTGCTCTCTGCTCAGACAATGTCCCTTTCCCTGGCTCCAGCACTCAGCTGGCACATGGCACAGCTCTGCTGGCACCAAGGCTCAGCTCTGCCTGGCACCGAGGCTGTGCTGGCCCTTTGCTCCCACCCCACAGCAAAGCCCACATCCCCCTGGCCAGACTGTGGCCACAGCAAAACGAGCAGCCTCTTGCTGAGCTGGAGCAGTTCAGAAGGCTTTGCAAATCAGATTCCCGGCCAGGCCGATATTTCCAGCTTAATTTGTCTGTTCACCGAGCTCACACACTGGGTTTTTTCCCTAAATAGCCCGAGTATCAAATGACTTGTAAGCCAAGCTAATGGATCACTTCTCCCTTGCAAGAAGCAGCTGATTTTCCCAGCTCCTGCCTCCCACTGCTCTGGCATCCCCAGAGAGGCCTGTCCTGACAAACCAGCCTGGACACAGCCCCAGCTACAGCTCTCCCAGGTTGGGCTCCTGCCCAGCCCTGTGTGCCCACCCTGCCCCAAGCCCCCTCCCCTTTCCCCTTGGGAGCTCCTTCCCCAACACTGCTCCTTGCATTTCACATCAGGTTTGCTTTAAAATTGCCTCGTGGGCACTTTACACCTTGCTGGGATGGGAATGGTGCTATAAACTCAATTTAAAGGGCCAGGTAGTTGTTGTCACTCTCCTTTTCTCCCTCCTGGCCCCAGACCCCACCAGTGGGATTTCCACCTGCTTTGGCAAGCCAAGACAAAGCCCCTTTGTCACAGCTTTGGAGGGCCCATGCTGGCTCTGCACAGCACCCAAGGAACACCCTCTTGGCTACTGAGGCACAGAAAAGCCTTTGGAAGAGATATGGTGTCTTCTGGAGCACTCCTTCTCCTCCAGGGGCCAGGCTCCTTCCAGAAGTCAGGGAGCAGATGCTCCAGGGCTTTGCTCTGAGCACAGCCCCACGCCCTGCCATGAACAGTCTGGGCTGGGGAGGGCAGACAAGACCAACCCCTGAAAGCCCAAACAGCCCAGAGCTCCTGCCATGATGGGCAGACACCAAGATGGCCCTTTTTAGGACCCGTATGAGACACTCAGGTTGGAAATGTCCCTGCACAGCTTCACCCTGGACGATCCTGGGTGGGATCACAGCCAGCCCAGTACAGAGCCACAGCAAGGCCCAGCAGCAGCCCCATCCCATGGATTCCAGCAGGGCACAGAGTTGTGGCAGCAGGATGCAGCACAGGACAGCAGTGGCCAAGAGCTGTCACCTTCGTGAATCAGCTGCCTGGGGCCGTTTGCAGAGTGGGAGGTTTGGTTGGTAACGAGGTTCTCAGGCTTTGTGGCTGCTGTTGCTATTTTAGTCCTCCTGAAACGTGCAGGAAAAGGAATCCGGAGGCTCTGTCTCCTGCAGAGATGTTTGTGCTGACCCAGTTTGGGAGGCTGCAGAGCCACAGCCCCATCTCCCTGCCCCAGGACCGGGCAGTGCAGCTCCTGCTCCAAGGATGAGCCACCTGCCCCAGAGCCAGCCCGGCCAGGCACCCACACGGGGACAGTGACGTGGGACAGGAGCTGCTCCACCCCCCTGCACCAGCCAAGGGAGGGATCCAGGGGTTTTACCCCCAAAATCCCCATCTGCAGCCCTTAAAGCTTTTCAAACATCAGCACAGGATGTTTCTCTTCTCCCAGAGCAGCGTCACCCACAACAATCCAAACCCGACCCCAGGGCCCAACATGACCCAGCAGAGACTGCCACTGTCCCAGACAGCTCTGAGGGGCAGCCCCAGCCCCAGAGAGGCAGATGAGGGTGTTCCCTACACCCACGCAGGGCAGGCGTGTGTGACAGAGCCTCAGAGCCCTCCACACACACATTTCCCTGCCAGAGCTGCTGAGACAGCACTGCTGAGCCAGGCTGGAGCTCCCCAGTGTGGGAAAAGTGCTGGGGCTGCCTCACCGGGCATGAAACACAGCACTCCCCAAATGACCCCTCTGTGCTTTGAGGGTGTCTGTGGGGTCAGGATCAAACACCTGAGCCCACCCAAGTGCACAGAAGGGGCAAATCTCTGCCCCACAACAACCTCGGCCTTTTAATCAGCACCCAGAGATCACAGCTTGAACCTCTCCCTTTGTTTTCAGTCCTGCCCCAGAGCCGAGCTCTCAGAGAGGCCACGGGCTCGAACAGCCTCAGCTGTCCCAACATCCAAATACAGGTGCTGGGAGGTGTCAGCCCAGCCTGCCTCAGCTCCAGCCAAGATGCAAATGCATCCAGCAGATGCAAATGCAGCCACTGCTCCCCGGGCAGGGCAGGGAGCTGCAGACACAGCAGTGCCTGAATACAAACCCACTCCTCACCTGGCAAACAAACAGCCTCCTGCACAGCCCTGCTGGCAGGAGCATCACTCAGCAAAGCCCAGGCAGGCAGAGCCCGCCGCGCTCTGGGCAGGAATCTCCAGCTCCCGCGTGGGTCTCTTACCTTGCTCTCCGTAGGAGCTGCTGCCGGATGTTGCTGCTTGGTGATGTTCTCAGCCAGACACCAGCAGATCCTCTTCTTCTGCTCCTGGGAGTAAGCCTCCAAACTTAATAAGCACTCCGACTTCTGACGTAAAGGAAACACAGGCAGGGAGAAGGTCATTAGCTGTGTGTCACAGGCCCTGCCTGGGTTTGCAAACTCCGTGCTCCCCACACACCACAGCACATGAGAGGAGAGCTCAAACCCTGTCCTGCACCCTGGGCACGGGAGAGTAAAAGCGACTGGAAATCAGCTCCCTCCAAAGACAGGGCGAGTGGTGCAGGGGAGCTGACTCTGCTTCCATGAGCAGGACTGGACCAGCTCGGGCAGAGCACAGGCAGTGCTGCTCCCTGTGCCACTGCACTGGAAACGTGCATTAAACTCATTCCGAGGCTGGAAATTGCTCTTCGCCATATGCAAACACTGATGAGGCACCAGAGCATGAACTGGCGAGAACAGGAGCCTTTGGGCTGGGTGGGGCTGGGAGGGAAAGCTCAGGGAAGCTCCAGAGCAGCCTCCCTGTCCTGCTCCTCACCTACCACACACCAGGGTGAATTTGGGGATAAACTCCGGAGCAGCCTCCCTGTCCTGCTCCTCACTTAACCACAGGATGAATTTGGGGATGAAGCTCCAGTTCTGGTCACACACTGTGTTTACAACATGCAGCAAGGAAGGAATTTGGAGAAATGATGGGAAATCACTCCAGCTGAGCCCACCTCCTCTTGTGCCATAACCCCTTCCCTGCACACATCTTTTGTTCCTCTTGCACAAGTTTTCTTTGGGCCAGATCTCACTCACTTGAGGAACTTTCTGACCAAGTTGTCTCAGCAGCTGTCTCCCAGCCCTTCAACTGCTTATCTCTCATGCTAAAAATTAAGCATTATAACATCTGCTGCCTGCTGGGATTTTGCACGTTTCACTTTACAAAGGGTCCAGAAATGCCCAAGGTTGGATCATCCCCTTAAGTGGCCAGATGGGAAGAGAAAAACAAAAAAAATAAAAGCACAACTTTAGGACAGACTGCAAAGAAAGGAAAAAGAGTCTTTCACTAAGGGCCATAAAAAAGACTTTTCCTTTCCCCCCAGAATTTCCTTCCAGAAGGGCAGGTCCCCAATGTTGTTTTTTTCCCAGAAAGGTCAGGAGAACCTGCAGCTTTGTGACTCCAGAGACACAACACAGCCACAAGGGGAAATGCTCTTTAGTCACACCATTTAAATCACTGTTTGCATTGGATGGGAATTCATTCATGTTTCATCCAAAAGCCCGTAAAGTGGTAAATAAACCAAGCTCCCACATCACCTCCTGGGAAAGAGGGCTCTGGTTCAGTCCTTTGTCCCTACAAGGAGACTTCCATGAAAGAGGAAGCTGGAGCTTTCATATGCCTGGACATCCCCACACTTATTCGTACAGGCTTAAACACTGGAAATTCCTGCTCAGGCTTGCTGAGCACAGTCAGAATGAAAAGAGGTTTGAGATTCAGGGACACAGGGTGCTGGGGCTCCCCCATGCCCCCACATCCTGGGTGGCAGGGATGCTCTGAGCATCCCTGGAGGGTCACAGTGAGTTTTGCCCATCCTGCAGGTCACCAGGCTGCGCCACTGTGACACCTACTCATCCCTAGGAAGTCATTCCCACTTTCAGAGGAGAGGATGAGCACCCATTTGCTGGGCTGGAATCCAGGCTGGCATTTCCCTCTCCCACACTTGTGGTCAGAAGGGAATGAAGGAAGGACTCATGTGAACCCCAAATCCATCAGGGCAGCTGTGAGGAGCCCACCCTGATGCTGTCAGTGCTGCACATTCCCAGCCCTGCCAAGCTCCTGTGATTCCCCTGGAGCAGCAATTGCAAGGACATCTCGTGTGCCCTCACTGTGACAGACACAGAGCTCACCTAGCCCTGCCCTGAGCCCCTCACTGATTCAATTACAGCCCATCTCTTTGATTGAATTTAGCACACAGCCATGCTCAGCCTGCTGGCTGCTGACACAAAGTGCCCCTCTGCTCCCTGCTGCTCCCCCCAGCTGCTGCAGCCTCCCTGACCTCGGCCACCCAGGAACATCACAGCCAGGAGAGGGGACTTCCCTCTGCTCCAGAAGCCACCCCAAAGTGTGTCCCACGTGCTGTAGGCAAGGCTGAGAGGGGACATCAACATCCGAATTCCAACCTGTACATGTTTTATTATCACTTTATTCCTTCACACTAACACTTAACCTCTCCAATGTACATTTCCCAAGGACAGAGCTCTGGTTTGCCCTCTTCCATTACCCTGCTCTCCCAAAAACTTGCACCTGGATTGGGGAAATCCCAACCCGCAGGGGCTGAGCACCCACAGCTGCCTTCAAACCCAGGCAAGGTCCTTTGGGCTGCAGCCACATGAAGGGCTGGGTGTTATTTGGGAGAAAACTCGTGGCACTCCTGGTCCATGCTGGGCACACGGGGAGGCTGGGGAGGGGGACAGAGAGCTGTGCCCTGCTCATGCTGCCCCACGAGCTGGGAACAGCCTCCCCACTATTGTTTTGCTTCAGGGAGGCTGCTGCTGGGCCTGCCAGTGTTTACAGAGAGAAAACAGGGTTTAATCTCTCAGTGCTGGGAAAGGAGGATGCAGATGGCGTGAAGGGGGCGTTTGCCACCAGATAAAGGCAGCGACTGAAGTGGCTGCCAGTGGCTTTCTGCTGCCTTCCCCCAGTGACAAACATGTTATTGCAGGTGCTCTTTGCTGGGCTCAGGAGCCTCTGGTGAGCCCAGGGCTCCAGGGCAGCACCAGCACCAGCCCCCCCACACTGGCCTTGGGAGAGCAGGAAAGCACAGCAGGAACTGCAGAGAATGACCCAAGTCAGCCAACACCAGCCCCAAACAGGCCCTGCTACAGCCAGGGATTGCCTGCAGGGAAAGGTTCCTTCTGCTCCTTGGGAACAGCTCCCCAGGCTTAGACCCAGCCCCAGGCAGCCAGGTGAGAGGTCTGGCCAAGAGAGCTCCTGCCAACCCCAGCAGACACCACACAAGGAGGGCCCGTGGGCTCTGTAGCCCATAAATCACAAGAGGAGCTGATGGAGAGCAGCAGCATCACAGGAGGAGCCCCAGACCCTACACTCTGAGCCCCAGACTGCAGACACCCACTCTGTGTCAGGCCCAGCACTCACTGGGGCTCCAGGTGACACTGCAAAGCTGAGGAATCCCAGAACAAGGAGCCAGACTGAGTCTGACACCTCTGGTGCCCCGAGCTCAGAGCCCAGCAGAGCCCAGGGCTGTTCTCTCCCTGCTGGCTCCCCTGGCTGTGCGAGGGACACATTCCCAGGGTGGGAGAGAGGGGTCATGGCACAGGATCCCAGACTGGTTTGGGGTGGAGGGGACCTGAAAACTCATCCTTTTTCAGGGCAGGGGCACCTCCCACTGTCCCAGCTCACTCCAAGCTTTGTCCAGCCTGGCCTTGGACACTGCCAGGGATCCAGGGACAGCCACAGCTGCTCTTGGGCAATCTCCTCCCTCAGATGCTCCTTCTGCTCCTTGCCCGGGCTCCCCTCTGCACAGGGTTTGTGGCAGGGTGCTTTGGGGACAGGGCTGCCAGCCCAGCCCTGCCAGTGCTCCGGGGGTTGGGCCGTGGCCAAAGGCAGCAGAGATCCCAGAGGGGAAGTACCTCGGAAACTGCTCCAGACTACAATAGCTCCAAACCACAGAGCAAACCTTCCCGAGGAGAAACAGCCAGCCCTGGGAATATCCTGTGCACAAAACACGGGCAGCTGCTGCCTGCTGACTTCATGCACCACCAGCCCAGGGCCGGTGAGAAAGTTCTGTTTGCTCCCATGCTGGGGGGAGTGGGGGAACCACGGCTCTTCCTGTGGTTTTGGACTGCTGGGCACACTGGTGCTACCATGAAACAAACCCTGGCAGTAACAGCAGGGGCCCTGCTAGAGCTGGGATGCCCAAAAGGTGCCAGGGGTGCTGCAGGAGAGGGTGTGCATGGAGGTACAATGGCAGGACACAGCAATCTCTGCATGGCTCTGCTGTGGGGCTGTTTTTGGGAGCAGAGATGATGGCACAGCCTGGGGGATGCCCAGAGGGCGTGGATGCCACATCCCTGGAAGTGTTCAAGGCCAGGCTGGACATGACCCTGACCTAGGGAGTGGCATCCTGGCCATGGCAGGGGTGGAACAAGATGAGCTTTAAGGTCCCCTCCAACCCAAACCATTCTGGGATTCTGCGGTTCTCTGCTAAACCTCGAGGTGGAAAATCAGCCTGAAGAACCTTTTCCTGTGGGACCGCCTGTGAGGACACAGGCTGTTTTCTCAGGCCATGCAGCTGTCATTAAGTGGCTCATCAGGTAAGAACCTTCACAGGAATCCCTGAGAGGAGCCAGGCACAGAGCTCCTGCTGCAAACAGAGAGCAGGCCAGCATCTTCCTGCTCTGCGAACACCCTTTCCTCTCAGGGAAGAGGAAAACAGCTCAGAGCTGAGTGCCCCAGCAACACCAAGCTCACCCACCTGTGCCAGCACAGCCCCAGAGCTTTCCCAGAGGTTTCCCAGAACTTTCCCAGAGCTTTCCATGCCCCTTCCCTGGCACAGCCCCATGGACAGCAAGCTCCAGCCTGGGCAAACAGCCCCAGGACCCTCTGAAATCATCACCCCATGGTGCCTGGGCCTTTTAAAAATCTCTCCAGCTCAGTAACTGCACCATATCAAGTCTTCTTTTTGCCAACATCTGGGAAATGTGACCCCAAAATCAAAGCTGCGGGGAGAAAAACCTTTTTTTTTTTTTTTTTTGTTGTTATCTCAACAGTCAGGTTCAGGCTGAGCTGTGTAAAGATGCAGAAAACCAGGAGAGCAGAGTGTCCCTATTTATCTGCTCCTCCAGCTGGGACATGAGCACTCTCTGCTCTGCCTGAAGAGCCCTGAGCTGGGAGCTGGCAGTGCCCAGGAGCTGCCCTGTGCCCAGGCTCTGGGTCATGTCAACCCAGGGCTTCTGCTACTGGTGTCACCCAACACCTGACCAGGGAAACCCCCAGGCAGTGCAGCTGAAGCCCAGGGTCTCTCTGCACAGAGCCACCAGCCCCAGAGCCACTGCCATGGGTGCTCCAGCTCCAGGGACATCCCAGGGGACAGCCTGCACCAGGGGGACATTTCCCCTGCAGCTGGAATTTGGGGCTGCTGGGTAGGGCAGTTCAGGAGCTCCTCAGCATCTGGGGCAATCTGCACATGGGTTCATGTCACAGCATCCTCCAGAGGGACTTTTTCCAAATGCTGGCATTGCTCTAAGGATGTCTCTCTGCACCTGCAGCTTGGACTGCTCAGCACCACCCAGACAAATCCAGGGGCTGGGACCTGATGGCCTTTGGAGGGAGGAAAGTGGAAAGCTCACTTCAGGAAAGAGTTACGCTGCTGCCGTGAGTGTGACATGGCAGAGGGACTCAGTGTCCAGCTCTCACGTGAGCTGGGTGACTCAAGGCTTGGGGAACCTCTCTGGCATCCCAGAAATGAGCCATGGAGGAAACAAAGGAAATGTCAGAGAGCAGGAAAGGATTTTTCATCTGGTAACATCTCCTGGCCACCAGCAGCAGAACAGCTGGAGCAAAGGGAGTCCCCCTTTCCACTGACCAGGACTGGAACAGAGCGAGGAAGGCAGAGGAACACACTCCTGTTCTCTCAGAATATTCGTGTCACAAAACTGCTGAGGGCACAGAGTCTCCATTCTGTCTTTGCCTCAAGCCCTGTGAGTGACCCCAGCCGTTGCAGCCCCCACAGCCCAGGGGATCCTTCCCCCTGTGCAGGACAAGCCCATCGGGCAAATTTCAGCCACAAACCTGACAAACACCAGCTCTTGTCCTATTGTGAACAAGAGGAAATTGAGACACAATTCCAACAGAGCACACAGCCCATTTCCCAGACAAAGGCTCATCTCCACTCCCTTCTCACTAAACAAATTCCCCTCGGCTGTTCACTTGGTCACGTAGGTTTGATGTCACCCCTGCCCAGTCCTTTTGCCCTCCTCCCTATCACCAAACCATCTGCCCAGGTGCCCTCTAGGTCTGCCAGGACCGTGCCCAAAATGTTCCTTGCAAACTCTCCTCATGCCACATCCAGAACAGCCAACTCCAAAATCACCCAGGTGCCTAAAATCTGCCATGTCCCAGAGTGTCCCTGAGGCTTGTCCTCTGTGCCATCAGTAAATTGCTTTTCCCAGCATTCAGATTTGCTGTTTGGATACAGAACCTGGGCTCTCCCTTTGGGAAAATGCCACATCCCAAAGGGCATTCAATGAGCAGTGCTGACTCCCAGCAGGAGCAGAGAACACTTTGGGAAATGAAGGCTCCTGTGGAATAAGCTGGGGCATGGGTGGAGTGAAGCACATTTACAGAGGCTGCAGCACTGCTGGGCTCCCTTGGTTCAAAGCACTCCCTTGGCAGCAGCTGGGACACTGCCTGAGGGTGGGAACAGCAACAGGGGCCACAGGCATGTGCCCACACAGAGCCAAGGCTGCCCAGAGCAGCTGTGGCTGCCCCATCCCTGCAAGTGCCCAAGGCCCTGGTCCAGTGAGTGACACCCCTGGCCATGGCAGAGTGGGACAAGATGATCTTTAAAGTCGCCCCCATCCAAACCAGTCTGGGATTCTCCGATGGGGCAAGGTGGGGGACAGTGGCATTTCTCTGGCACTGGTCCAGAGGCTCTCCTGTGCAGTCAGGATGGGCATCTCCAAGGCCAGGCAGAGACCCGCAGCATTCATTTGCTCAGCTCTGGGTGAGTGCTCACCACAGCAGCACAAGGAGCTGCTACTGGAAGGATTTTCTGTTGAAGTTTCCCAAGACAAACTCCGGTGTCTGCAGCTGGAAACTTCCAGAGGGAAAAAAAAAGATCAAATTTGCCAGTGCTTTTCAAAGGAAAAACTTACTGAGCTGTTTGGTTTTGAGTCGATTTGGTCTGAATATGTTGGGTTCAAATCAAACACTTGTAACAATGCATTAAACCCCTGACCTGCAGTTTCCTCTCTGCAGGATATTTCCGGAGCAGGGAAGGGTGTGAGTGCAGCCCTGGAGCACACTCACAGCTCCACACAGCTCCCTGTGAGGCTGCCCATTCCCAGCAGGCAGCGAACGTTTCCTTCTGACAGCTTTTACACATCCCACAAGGTGTGTGTGTGTCCTACAGAAAATGGGGTGGGATGGGGAAAATGGGGTTGAACTCCCCCACCCCAAATCCTGTGGGGTGCAGAAATGTGGGTCCACCTGAATCCCAGAACCCCAGCCTGGTCTGGGTTGGGAAGGACTTTAAAGCTCATCCCATCCCACCCCCTGCCATGGCAGGGACACCTCCCACTGTCCCAGGCTGCTCCAAGCTCCATCCAACACTTGGCCATTGCCAGGGATGGGGCAGCCACAGCTGCTCTGGGCACCCTGTGCCAGTTCCCCCTTTTGCAGAGCTCAAATCAGCCAGAAGCTGTCACAGGCAGGGCTGTTCAGCTTTAAACTGCTCTTTGGATTTCAAATCCTGACAGGAAAGATGCCCAGGCCAGGTCTCAATGCACTGTCAGGACTTTTCCACGTATCAAATGGAAAAGTTAGAGCAGCTGTAATGGCCATAAACTAAAACACAAGGAGTTCCACCCAACATGAAGAAGAACTTCTTTCCCTGAGGGTGGCAGAGCCCTGGAACAGCTGCCCAGGGAGGGTGTGGAGCCTCCTTCTCCAGAGACATTCCACCTGCACACATTCCTGTGTTACCTGCTTCCAACACCAGCTGTTCTGGGATTCTGGTATTCCAGCTGTGCCCAGCATTCCTGAGATCAAAAGGCAACTCCTTCACTTCCAAAGTCCTGGCTCGTGTCTGTGCTGGGACTATCACAGCTGCCCCTCAACCACCAGAAGAACAAATCCCCCAAAGGGGCAGCTCAGCACAGAATCTCCCTCTACTTTTGCATTCTTTCCAATTCCATTCCACTTTTAGCCATTTCTGCCCCCCCAGAACCAGATCCACCTGCACTCAGCATCTCCTAAACCCTGCAGTTCACACCTTGGAGAGCCTGTAAAACAAACACCCTTTGTGCTGGAACCCACACAGGCTCTGCAGCTCCTGCTAGCTCTGCCTGCAAATAACCAAATTGCCCAGGGGTTAAACTCTGCACAGTGATTTATTACACACAGTTAGACAGGATGACCAGCAGTAGGTTTTTTGGGACACTTCCTGAAGGCTGGAATTTTCTCTCTTGTTTATAATAAATTAAGCAACTCGCAGGAATAAGAACATATTTTCTTTTTGAAACACGTCAGATCCAAATGCAAATTTGTGACCTTATGGGTCAGAACATCACTCAGAAACCCTCAAGATGAGCAACAGCAGGAGCTCAAGGCTTCAGCAGAGAGCTCTTGCTGCAGCAGTGTCAGCCCGGCCCCGTGGGCTCCTCTCAGCTCGCAGCAGCACTAAACACATTAGTGCTCATTGCAGATGATTTGTGGGCAAGAAACAGCAGCTCGAGAGCTTCCTCTAACCTCCCAGCCCTGTCACAGCAGCACAATGGATGTGTCTGCCCAGCCCACGGCGACAGGAGCGGCCACCAGCCCCTGAGCCACCAGCGGCGCCCGGGGGGACCAGAGCGAGGGCTGAGCCAGGGATGGAGCAGCTCCGGGTGGGGAGAGACCCTCAGGGTGCCACGGGAACAAAACGCCGTGTCAGCTCACACATCCTGCCCTTACCCCTGCTCATCCTTCCAGCTGCCACCAACAGCCACAGGGTCGGCAGCCAGACAGTCCTGACCCCCTGCACCCCAAATCCCAGCAGCCACATGTCCCCAGGGCACAGCCAGCCCCTCCTCCATGGGAATCCCTGTCCCCAGGGCACAGCCAGCCCCTCTCAGGGAATCCATGTCCCCAGGGCACAGCCAGCCCCTCTCAGGGGAATCCATGTCCCCAGGGCACTGCCAGCCCCTCTCAGGGAATCCATGTCCCCAGGGCACAGCCAGCCCTTCCCCAGGGGAATCCATGTCCCCAGGGCACTGCCAGCCCCTCTCAGGGAATCCATGTCCCCAGGGCACAGCCAGCCCCTCTCAGGGAATCCATGTCCCCAGGGCACTGCCAGCCCCTCTCAGGGAATCCATGTCCCCAGGGCACAGCCAGCCCCTCCCGGGGAATTCCATCCTTTCAGAAGGCTGTTCTCACAGTCAGGAAGGAGGCTGAGGTTTTCACCAGGGCAAAAGAAAGTGCCACAACCAGAGTGTGGCACCCACTGGACCCCAGATCTATCAGGCAATGGGGAGATCTGTGCTGGGATGGCCCAGGGACCCTGCCCAGCCCTGGGAATGCTGCACTCCAAGTGCCATTCCCTGTGCCCAAAGCCAGCCTTCTGAGAGCAGGCCATGCCCACTGCAAAAATCACATTAACTCACAGAGCCACCCTCCCACCAGGCCAGAGAAGCACCCAAGCCCTCCCCCCTGCCCCTCTCCAGTGTCTCTGTGAGCAGCCAACCTGCAGGGACACCTTGGAGGGCACCATCCCCTCCCAGCCTCCTGGTGACACCCCCACAGCCCTGTAAGCAAAGATCTGCTCCCAAAATCTGAATGCAAAGAAGAAAAGAGAGACAACCTGAAGGAAATGCTCTTCTCAGCTTCCCTGCAGGAGTCAGAGGCTGGAATGCTCCCAGGCTGGCTCCCAGAACATCTCATCGTTTCAGAAGAGCCCATCTCTCTTCACCAGGGGTCCAAGGGCAGTTCACAGAGCCACACAAACCCTGTGCTGCACAGCTGGGAGGTTCGTCCTCCACTCCCAGCCCCTGCAGCCCTGTCACCCTCTCCACGTGGCTCCTGGGGAGGTTTCCCAGAAGAGAAGTCTGGGAGAAGTCTGGTGGGAGAGCCCCGTCCTGCCCTGGCTCACTGCTGACTCACAGGAACATCGCCCACTCTGTTCCCCTTTCAAACCTGAATTTCCTCCTGCTGGAGAGCCCAATGGCACCCAGAGCTGGAAGGTCCCCTTCACCTTGGAGCCAGGTGTCCCTGTGGCTCAGGACAGAGGGGGTGGCGCAAGGGACATCCTGCTTTGCAAGGTGCTGTCCCTGAGCCAGGGGCTGCCCCGGTGGCACCTCAAAGCCTGGGCTGGCCAGTGCAGGGGATGAACACCTGGGGGCCAGCATGGGGCAGAGCTGCTGCTCACCATGGGCTGGGAAGTCCCACTCCCCCTGTGATCTGCTCCAAAACACCCTGGGAGGACAGGAGGAACAAGAAGGGTTTGCAGAATTCTATCAGCGTGGCCAGTTCAGAAGTTGTGAGGTCTGTGGAGGGGTAGGAAAGAGAAAGTGTCACATTTTCTATCCAACTACTCCTCTCCAAGCACAACGGATGCCAGGGATCTCCATCACCAGAGCTCTCACAGCCAATTAGGCCCCTCAGAAGAGAGCCTAGCACTTCGTTACAGCCTGACAAAGACACCTCTTCAGCTCTCAGCATCTCATGAAACACAGCCAGCTCTCTTTTGGTCACTTCTACTTAGGGGCACTAAGCTTCTAAATCAAATATCAGGCTCTGAGTGCATTTTTCCAAGTGCCTGAGAAAATGCTGGAGAGCCTCATCCAAACCCCCAGCACAGCCTGGCTGAGTCACAGCCCAGGATTAGCTGTCACCAGCCCGGGGTGACATTGCCCTGGGACACGCACTGAGCAAACCTCATGGGGAGGCTCAGCTCCTGCCCAGCCACCCCGGGCAGAAACACAGGAGACAAGGAAGGAACAGGAGGGTAGGAACAAGAGAGGAGTCGAGGACTCTGCAGTGAGTCGTGCCCTGGCCCAGCTCCAGCCACTCAAGGTGAACAACTTCCACACTGAGCATTTGCACCCAACTCTCACAATGGTTCATTATTCCACAGGGCTGCTGAGCAATGTTTGCCTTTCTCCTCCATGCCCCGGGGAGCTTTCCGAGACCCACCTCTCCATCTCAGAAAATACAAGGCCTTGAAAGCAGGAACACAGTAAAGCCACTTGAAAAGGAAAATACCCGCAGCCTTCAGTGGTTAGGGAGGTCCAGTGGGAACCAATTTTGCAGGGTCCTTGACTTGACAAAAAGGACTGTGCCAATGTCTGAATGACCCCAAATCTGCTTAGAGCACTCAGCTCCATGTGGGTTTAGAGCTATGATTCTGCCTTTCACACTGGGCTCCTTATTTTATTTGAGGGCTCCAAACCTGGATGTTTGAAGACAAGAAAAGCAAGGTGCCTAAAAATAACGAGAAAACACTTGGCAAAGACATCTTCCCCCAGGGGAAAGAATCCCAAGAGAAAACAAAAGTGAGATGTCTTAAGGAACATCCACAGGGAGAAGGGGGAAAGAAACCTGTCCTAGTGCTCCCCAAGCTCCTTTTAGAGGCTTCTTATTCATATATTCTACAGCCATTACGTTTCTTTTCCAGGCTTCTGGCAAATTCATTTAAAAGGAAGTTACAATCAGTTCTTTCAGTGCTCCCTGCCCCAGCAGAAAGGATCGGAGCTGTCAGTACCTGTCCAGCTCCCACTGGGAAGTTAAAGTGGAAAACAGCACCACTCACCTCTGCCAGGTAAAGGATGCAGAACTTGCGATCTTCTGAACCTGCAGGGAAGAAAAACCAGGATGAGAGCAAAGCTGCAGCTGCATTTCTGCAAGTGGAGCCACTGGCAGAGGAGCTGGCTAAGAGACAGCACTGAATGAATGTTTGTTGTTGTCCCCCAGTACCAGGCTGTGACCTGGGTGACGTTTGTGGCATCTGCCAGGGCGGGCACGGGCAGGATCCTGCAGGGACTCACTGCCCTGACAGGAATTCTCCTGAGGGTTTCAACTTTGGAAAAGGGTTTGTTTCATTCAGAGCCCACGTGCAGGCTCTGCTGCCCAACCTGCCTTGGCACCTGCAGCCTTGGAGAGCTTCCCAGGGGCTGCCCAGGTCCTGGAGTGCCCACACAGCCATCCTGGGAATCAGGGATGGGTCTCTCCATCTTATCCCTGTGGGCACTTTGCTCCCAGCAGGGCTGACTGAGAAGCTCCTGTTCCTACATCTCATTCCCAGCTTTTTGCCCCAAGCCCTGGGTGGTCCTGGTGGTCCTGCTGTCTGTTCCAGCCTCCACCAGTGGGGATGGAGCCAAATCCCAGAGCAATGGGAAGCAGCAGGCATGGGGAAGGAAAGAGCTAATCCTGCTCTTTTGGGCTGAGGGCAAACTGCCCAAGGTCCCCCCAGCATCAGGACACTGGGGTGACCTGGCCAAGGAACTTGCACTTCCCGAGCTTTGTGAAAGGAGATGGTGCTGGGGACAGCACAATGACCAACTCTGCCATCCACATCCTGATAAATCATGGAGCAGCCCGGAGCAGCTCCCCAGCTTGCTGCCAGCTATTCCAGGAGATGCCACACTCCAGCTGCTCCACCAGGCTGCTCCCTGCAGGTCCAGCCTTCCCTGCACCCTGCAAAAAGTGTGCCTGAAGATCTCCCTGGCCTTGGTGTGTCCCCAGCCCCGAGGGAAACCAGCTCTGTGCATACACCAGCATGAAACTGTCCCAGGACAGGGTCACCTCAGCTCTGGTGCAGGACATCCCAGCTCTGGAGCAGGACATCCCTTCTCCAGGAGCTGGCTGGCTCCTTCACAGCAGCTCTGCCCTTGGCAGCCCTGTGGGGCTGCTGCTTCCCTAATGCTCCTAATGACATTTTCTGTGCCAGGACTCAGGGCTGCAGCCTGGGCATGGCTGCAGATCCCACTGGAAGTGGTGTCAGCACAAGCTCTGCTTCATTTCAGCAGCCTGAGCTGCTCGATGGGAGCAGGCTCTGCACAGGGCTGGAAACACCCTGTTCCCTGGAGGAAAACAATTCTCCCGCTGCAGGCAGCAGCCCAAATGTCCAGATTAGAGCTGTGACCCACTGAGGGACTCAGATGCCTCTTGAGTCTCTCCCCAGTATAAAACCCATGAAGAAGTGGTCGGAGCCCTTTGCTGGGTGTCTGTTCCAGCTGCCCTTCGTGGGGTTGCAGCTCTGCCTCCCCTGCCAGCTTCAGTTTTAAAGCATTTTACAGGATAAGGGCTGGAAAATCCCTAGAGGGACACCAGGACACTGTGTCACAGTGGCTGCTGGAGCCCAGCACCACCAGGAGTGCTGCTGTGGCCCTCTCAGCTGAGACGCCCCTGTGTGTTCCCAAAACCTTCCTTGTGCTCTCCCCAGGCAAGGTGAGGGTCAGGGAAGCAGCCCCTGGCCCCAGGGCTGCCCCTCCAAATCCTCACTGCCAGAAGGGGAGGGAAGCTGGGCCATGGCAGCAGGTGCAGGATGGGCTGGCTGGGAGCCCATCTCTCATCCCTGCACACAGGGAAACACCCCCTGCACCCCATGGCAGTGCCTGAGTGCTCCCAGCCCCTCTTCCATAAACCCCAGCAGGACCATTGGCAGCATTTCCCCCGGGAGCCCATGGGAGCCCCTCACCCTGTGCCTTTCCCCTCGGAACAGGCAGAGTCTGGAAGCAGGATCTGTGCCTGCTGCTGGCTCACCATGAGCCCACCACCCCCTCCTGCAGCTCCTGAGCTGGGCCCTGCTCTTCCCTGCACCAGGGGCTCTCCAGGCTGTCTGGCAGAGCAGATCACAGAGGCCCAGCACATCCCAGGCAGCTCCCTGGGGAGCTTCAAGCAGGTGCTCCCTGCTGATGTGAGGATCCTCAGGAAAGGAAGGTGATGTTGGAGTGCAACATCCAGGCAATGACCCCACTCCTCTTGGGCTTCTGTGGATTCATTCTGCAATTACAAGTGATCCTGACAAGCTCCAAAGCCACCAGAATTAAATTCCCCTCCAAATTCCTCTCCACTGAACTGTGAATCCTGGCACCAGCAACCTCCAGAGCCAGCAGCTCCTGTTCCCTGTCCCTCCAAGACTCACAGCCACATGGCCCAGCAGCTCAGTGCTTACAGGACATACAAAGCAGGGAGCCAGTCTGGGCTAAGGAATGGCTTAAATCCCATTTTTTACAGCCTTGAGAGAGAATTTTAGTAACAAACTGGCTGCCCATGCCAGCAGCTGGGCTGGAGCCAGGGCTGATCCCTGGCAAGGCACAAGGGGAGGCTGGAGGGTGATGGCAGAACCAGGCAGGGCAGACCTGGGTGCAGATTTCACCACAAACCAGGTTTGCCACGATTCCTTCCATGTTTTCAAGTCTCTGGAGGGTCAGGGTGGAGCAGCAGAGCCTGATCTGCCCAGAGCCCAAGAAAAACACAGGAGAGGCACAACCTGGCACTGGAGAGGTGGAAGATACCCAGGCTGATCCCCAGCTCTGCTCCCCACATCTCTCATGATAACAGCACATTCTCCCAGCCAAACTTGGGGAAAAGGTAAAAGGAAATAAGCAGGAGGGAAAAACTCACTTGAATATATTTCCTTCTCTTCCTGCTGTGCTGTGGTGGGGACTGGCTTGGCTTCCAGAGTAACATGAAGTGTCCCTGTGCCAGGCTGGGCATGGAGCAGAGTGGGAGCTCTGTGGGGACACATCCCCTCTTCAGCTCAGCCTCATCCTGCACAGACACTGCCTTACCCAGCTCTGCAGCACTGCCCTGCTCTGCCACTTCCCTATGCAGCCCATGGAGAGCACCCACGGCTCTCAGGATTTGGGGGGTGTATGCCTGGTACTGGGACAGAAAGAAGGGGAAAGAGGGAAGCTGGTCCTGCTCCTTTGCACAGCACGAGGGTTGTGGCAGTGCTCTGGGGAGGGCAGGAACCCTGATCCCAAATCCTCACCTCTGCTCAGCAAGGCTGGGACTGCAGCCAGCACCCAGGAGCAGGTGCTGCCAGGCCCTGTGTGTGTGGGAAGGGAGGAGGCTCCCGAGCACATCCAAGCCTGGCTGCCAGGAGGGGACAAGCCTGTCCCACTGGGCCACATGTCCCTGGGGGAGGCAGCAGGGTTCAAGCCCTGGGTGCTTCTCAGAATCCCAGAAAAGGACAGAAGGCCCATGAATCCCACCCTTGGCCCTTGAGCATCTTGGAGCTGCACAGCACAGCAGGGTGGGATGCCAAGGCCAGAGAAGCAGCACGTGAGAAGCCCTCGTTTGCAGGATCCCATTGGGTTGGGGATAAATGAGTGCTCCTCTCTGTCCCAGAGCTGAGCACACCCACCCAGGGAGGAACCAGGATCCTGGTGTGTGGAAATTCCCACAGTGCCTGGTGAGGAAGGCAGCCCTGTGTCACTGGGAGCCTTGGCTGGTGTGGGGCTCATCAGCCGTGCTGGGCTTGCAAAGCAGGAAGACAGAGCATTGTGAGGCAGATCAGACTGATTTGCTTTCGCACAGAGCAGCGAGAGGCAGGAACAGGAAACAGCACAATGGCCCTGAGCACACCGGAGATGTCTCAATTGTTGGAGGCAGCCACACGCCTGTTCCTATTCATGTGCCATTCAGTCATTCAGGAGAGCAGCAGCAAATCCCTGCCAAAAGGGACAGACATCTTCTGGCTCTCTGCAGCCTTTGAAGCAGCCCTGCCCTAAGCAGGAGGGTTTGGGCTGCCTGAGCACCAGCTGTGCTGGATTCCCAGAGCAGCGGGGATGGGTCAGTGCTGTAGGGACTCCATCCATGCTGGAGAGCCTTGGGAAGCTATTCCAGACATGATCCAGTCAAGTTATTACGGCAACAAGGAAATAAGTGGCAGAAAACTGCTCTCAAATCTCCCATGCCTGAGGTGAGGGGGCACAATCCTGTGCTGAGCTGCAAACAGACCTTGGTGTGCAGAGCCAGAGGCAGCAGCAGAGAAGCTGATTTCTCCAAGCAGGTGAAAAGAGCCCAGGGGCAGCACACACACACACTGTCCAGGAGCTGACCAAGAGCACTTTAACAAGGAACAATTTCTTTTGTCCCTTTCTTCAAAATAAGCAGGGCTGAGAACACGCTCGACAAAGCCCAGGGAGGCTTCAATGGTTTTTCTCAAAGGCCCGTGGCTGTGGTGCCCCATCTCCCTCACTTGTGTTTCTGCCCCTACCAAATAGGTCAGGGAATTCATCTGGAAACAGAAACATTGCTGGAAATGGGAAATAACTGACAGGCAGCCTGTGGTGTCCAGCACCAAGGCTCAGAACAATGTGGGACCCATGGAGAGACAAAGCCCATCCCCAGAGCTCATGGCTCAGCTGGGAAAAGTCATGGGAAACAGCAAAATTCATCCAGAAAATGTTCCTTTTGGAGAAGCAGCCCAGATCTGGATTCATTCCTTTTGGCCAGGGCCACAGGGCTGCATAAAGACATTGGCTCATCAGTTCCAGAGTAATTCGGGTTGGAAGGGGTCTCTCTGGAGGGCTCTGGAGTCCAATCTCCTGCCCAAAGCACCCAGACCAGGGCACTCAGCAGCCCTGAATGACTCCAAACATGGAGATCTCACAGCTTCTCTGGGCAACTCAGTATCTGACCAACCTCATGACAGACAAGTTTCTCCTTCTATCTCACCCCCATTTCCCACGTGGGGTCTCAGTGCAGCTGCCTGGGCTGGAGCAGGAGCTGTGGCACAGTCAGGTGACTGTACATAAAACAAGCCCATACCCAAAAAGCAACCACACCACACCAGGAACAAGGTGAAATTGGGCCCAGGGCCAAGATGTGGCTCCACTATAGCAAATAGGATGTGGTAGAAACATTCCCTCATTTCTCTTCAGACCCCGAGGAGCTAAAGGGAGCTTTAGCTGATATTGAACCTGAAATAACCTATTTCCAGTCCCACTGCCCTGGAAGCCCTCTCTGAGCCCTCAGCTGGACACAAAAGGTGACAGCCAAGGTGGAGAGTGAGGCCAAGGTCCCCAGCCCTGCTCTGAGGGTTTGCTCCTTCCTCCCCTGAGGGGTGAGCAGGGGGATGGATGTGAGCAGGGGGGAAACCGTGGGCGGCTGAAGAGAGAAGTAGCAAAGCAAAGCAGCAAAGTAAAGGTCATCAGAGCTTGGCCAGCCAGCCTTGGAGCCAATCTCTGAACTCCCTCGAGACACCACGGGGGAAACCTCACGCCTTCAGTTCCCTTTCCCAGCCTCGGCCAGTCCCTGCTGTGACAGCGAGACACCAGCCAGGGGAACAAACCCTGGGAATGGCAGCCCAGATCCTGAGACGTGCACCCAAAAAGGCTGGAAAGGGCCTGAGTTCCTGCAGGTCCCAGGTTAATGCAGGGATAGGAGGGGTGATGCTGGCTCTGCACCTGGGAAGGATGACCTGGAAGCACCGTTTGGATGGCACTGGAAGCAACAGGACAGCGGGCCAGAAACCCTTGTAGCCAGCAGCCAGAAAACCCCCAAAATGTCTCCAACTTCTGCTGCAGGCACTCACCCTCCTGGAGCTTGACACTCTGCAGGTACAGAGGGTTCCTCAGCACGTTGCAGCGCCCGGGCTCATCCTCCTTGGTGAAGAGCAGCAGGTCGGAGTACACAAACAGAGTCACCTGGAAGCACAGGAGCAGCAAAGGAGAAGCTATAGGGAGTTCACCTCTTGGCACTGAGACCGTGTCCTGGAAATGTCCTCTGCCTTGGGGACAGGCAGCAGTCCCAGCAGGGAGCCCAGACAGCCCTTGCCAAGGGGCTGAATGCTGCTGCACCCAGCAAACTTTGGATGAGGCTCCCCTCACTTGGCAGCCGCTTCCCGAGGCTTGTGGAGTCCTGTGACAGGAGGGACAAACCTGCCCAACAGTTCCCGCCACACGAACACACCCTCTCTGCTCCCTCCTGTGACTTCCCACTCACACCAGTTACAAATCAGAGCAGGAGGAGGGAATAAGCTGCCGACTAATCCCAGCACACTGCAGAAGCTGCAGCCTGAAAGCAAATCTGATCACCCTGAGCACCCTCACGGAGGAGCTTCTCACTGTTCTCAGTAAGGAAGTAAAGTTTGGTTTTCACAAAAGGAGGACCCATGAGAGCAGCTGCAGGGGACAAACCTGACACCTCAAACCATGGTGGGGGTGGAAAGAAAACACGGGCCCAAGTGTCTGCCCAGAGCTGTGCTCGAGCAGTGCTCAAGTGTCCCAGGGGTGGGAGCTACTCCAAGCCAGGGTGGAAAGTCTTGCCTGAGTTCCCCAGTTCACTCAGTTTGGATTAATGAGACCTTTAAAATAAGAATGAGTTTTTCCATTGCTCTGGAGATCCTGGACCCAGAAACCTCCCAGGGATGAGAAGGTTGGTGCCACAGCTGAGCTGTGAGCCCGTGCTGCCCTCCAGGAGCTGGGGCACATTGAAAGCCTCAAAGATCACAGAATCATGGAATCTTCTGAGCTGGAAGGAACTCATCAGGACCATCAAATCCAGCCCCTGTCCCTGCCCAGACCTCCCAACAGCCCCAGCCTGGGCATCCCTGGCAGCGCTGCCCAAACGCTCCTGGAGCTCTGGCAGCCTCAGGGCCGTGCCCATTCCCTGGGGAGCCTGGGCAGTGCCCAGCACCCTCTGGGGGAAGAGC
Source organism: Petroica traversi (assembly GCA_025920805.1). Lineage (NCBI taxonomy): Eukaryota > Metazoa > Chordata > Aves > Passeriformes > Petroicidae > Petroica > Petroica traversi. The sequence continues at coordinate 418,425 of JAHLSL010000016.1, forward strand.
CTTTCCCTGATCTCCAGCCTGAGCCTGCCCTGGCCCAGCTCCAGCCCTTCCCCCTGTCCCACCAGAGATGCCAGGGAGCAGCTGCAATGTGGCAGTGGCTCAGTGGGTGCCTGCTCAGGGTGAGGGCCTCGGGGTACCCCCCAAACCTCCCGCAGCAAAGGGAAAACTTTGCAACACTGAGCCACAGCAAGGAAGGGTTTGTGGCCCTTTAGCAATGCTTTAGAAAAAGGAGACAACACCCACAGTCCCAGAGGGGTGGGAGAGAGCACAGAGGTGACTCTGCTCCCACAGGGACTGAGTCCCAGGTGACAGGGACACGCTGCCAGCAGTTTGTGTCCCTGGCTGATGGACACATCCTGAGGAGCACAAGCTGGGTAACAGTTATCGCATGCTGGGGAGTCTCACATCAGGGCAGCTCTGAATCCAAAACCAAGCCCTTGCCACAAGATTTCTCCTTGCAGTGCAAGTTCATTTTTGTGGGATTCTCAGTAAGTACAAAGCTGCTGCTGGAGCTTTAATTGACAATGAAACCAGGGAGGGGCTGTTCTTCTCTGTGTTATTTGGAAAATCCCTTCCTCTGCTCTCAGCTCTCTGCTGGCCCAGTGCCCACATCCAACCTCTTCATTCCTTCTGATCTTGATGGTAATACAAGGAATAACCAGGTACAAGCTGCACTATAACCATCCCATGCCCACCCTGTGCCAAAAGGTAACTTTTCTGGGACATGTCTGGTGCCATCTCACTTCACTCCACCCCAAAGAAGAGATGCTGAAGGGATTTGGGAATAGCAACCCAAAGTGAAGGAGATAAAAGCATGACCAGCAAGCAGTCACATGGAAATGGGGGAAAGAAACTGAAGACCTGCTACCTGTGGAAGTTTAAAGGGTAGAAAAAAGATTGGGATCAGCAGGAAAATCCCTTCAAAACCAAGCAAGTTTCAATGGGGAATCTTGGAAATGGAATTACAGGATGAAATATTTACAGGTAACATTAGGCTTTTATGGGAAGATGGGACAGATTTAATTCAGGATGTAGAAGGTGAAAGCACATCCAGTGCAGGTTCTGAAGGGAATCTCTATCAGGCAGTGCTTCCAGGAAGACACTGGATCTTAGAGCAGCTGGTAGAGGTCCCTCTGCCCCTCCAGGATGTGGGGGAAAAACAAAAGTGTCCCTTCCACCCCCAGAGGCAGCTCAGCACTGCAGGGTGGGGGCTCTGGCAGACCCAGAGAGAGGAACTGGACACATCCCCCACCTGAGAGCTGAGCAGGGGACTCAGGGATGACCTCGGGGCAGGGAGAAGGGGAGGCTGGAGGAGTAAGTGGAGCTCTGCCCTGGGCTGCCAACACACACTGACCTGACTGTAACAGCCCTTGGCAAACAGATCTACCTTGAAAAGGCACTGGGCTCGTAAAAGCCAAGAGCAAACAAACAACAAACACAACGTCTGGGCTCACCCAGGAAAGACACGGAATTCACCAGAGTTGCTCCTTGAGGAGTCAGAATAGCTTTGGGTATTCCCCAGAATTTCCTACCCCACAGTCAGAAATACAACAGCTGGACAAGATTCTCTGAAGACAGGGATGGGCACCCCTGGGTTAATGCTGGGGTGGCCAAAGCCACATGGCCGTGGTCACAAGGACCTTTTAGGGTGTGAACAGAATTTACAAAGGGGAAAGAATTGTTCACAGAGGCTGAGCCTGACGTCTCCACACTGCTCATCTAGGTGTGCTCTGCACCATGGCAAACAGCAAAGCCTCTTCTGCTGAGGGACCTGACCAGCTACAGGACAACACTGGCAAGGCACTGGCATGGGAGACAGGGACACATTGAAAGAGTTTCCTGAGGGAAATCAGGAGAAACTGAAAGCCAAGAGGGAAGGTAGGAGCAATGGGCCAGTGTGCTGCCCATAACCCTGGGACTGCCATTGAGCCCTGCCCCAGGCAGGCAGGAGCCAACATCTCCCCTTGGAGAGAAAAATGTTGCAACAAAATCACTGTGAAAAGGTGCCCAGAAAAGCAGCCTTGAAGAAAGAAAGAGGAGAAAGCCTCCTGCTCTACAGAGAAGAGCACAAACCTTGCCATGCCCATCCAGGAGGTTCCAGGGCTCCAGAAGGGCCATCCTGACCTGCCAGGGTGGCAGAAAGGAGGGATGAGAAGAGCACGAGTGTGGCCCAAGCTGTGCAAACACCTCAGGGCTGGGGAGGCCCCCAGGTCCATTGGAGATGGATGGACAAGGCCAAACCCCACACTGGACACCTCGTGTGCCATCACCTGCTGGCTCCTCTGGAACTCCACAGCCTGGAGGGACTTCAGGAGAGCATAAAAGCGGGAATTGCAGCAAAGTCTAGACAGGATGTGATTAAGGCCTGAATAAGGATTGCCCCAGAGGTAAGGTCAGGGAAAGGACAGACCCTGGCAAGCCTCCAGAGAGATAGGTTGACTCCTTCAGGAGATGGGAGAGAGTTTGCTCAGGGACAAGGATGCAGTGTCTGATGGGGGAACTGCCGCAGGGAAAAGATTCTGGGAGTTCAGGAAAAAAGAAAGGAGCAGGATCTCCATCTCAAGCCCCTGCACCCAGGCCCTCCTCTCTTGAGCCTCTCAGCCAAAGCAGATTAATTACACACAGAGAACAGTCCTGCAAACCACAGGAGCCCAGCTTGAGAGAGGCTGCGTGGGAAGAGCAGTGGGAAAACAGAAAAACACATGGAGCAAGGAAGAAAGGACTGGTTGGACACAAGTCAGCCTCTGTCCAGGCATCAGAGAAGGCTGGAGAGGGAAAGAACTCAAAGAGAGGAGTCAGAGCTCTCCTGCAAAGGGGCAGCTCTGCTGTGTCCAGGCTGTTTTAGGTCTTGCAGGCTCCAGAGGTTCAGGTTCTCTGCCCCCACAGCCTGGCAGGACCACAGCAGCCCTGCTCTGCTGGAGAACAGGAGCCTGGCGCTCCAGAGAGACCTGCAGGGGTTCCCTGAAGCTCCACAAAGCTTTCCATGGCCCTGCCACACACTCAGACATGAGAGAGCCCTTCCCAAGGGCCACGGGTGACATCCCAGCATTGCTATTCCTCTGTCACTGCCAGCACGGGCTCAGCACCACGGGGTGTTTGCCTTCACCACTTCTCATTTCTCATCCCTCTGACTCAGCCCCTCCTGCCCTGCCCCTGTGCCAGCTCAGCCAGACACCACAGCCCAGGGCACTGACATTCCCAAACGCTGCCTCACAGTCCTGGCCAGCATCCTGCCCTTTCCTGGCACCAACTGGGAAATCCTCTCCCAGCTCCTCGCTCACCCCAAGAGCATCAACAGAGCTCTTTCCCTGAGTCCTTTTTATCCCCTGACCCTGCCCACAGTGGGGTCTCTACTGTGAAGAGTAGAGACTCCTTCTCCAAACACACTTGTCCTGGGGTTCTCCATCACCCCCAGGTGCACAAATACCAAATACCCCACCCAGGCTGCAAACAGCATTAGTTATCCATAAATATTCCACATTTGGCTGCTACTCCAAGTATCTGAGTCTGACCTGAAGGCAGGAACCTCCAACCCACCCAGAAGGAGCTCCCTGGCTTCAGCTGTACTCCCCAGCCACCCAGCACAGCTGTGCCACACAACCAGCAGTTACCTGGGTTTCATTCCTGCAGGTGCCCAGAAGACCCTGAGCAGCACAGAACAGCAGGATAGACAGGGAAAGAGGTTTAGGTACAAGTTGGTGCCACGTTTTCTAATCAGTCACTGAATTTTTCATGTACTTTGATGTATTTTCAAGTGCTTTTTGGCAGAAAATAAAAAAGTGATTCAAGTCAAAGCAAGGGATGAATTACTCAATGAAAACCAGAAAGAGGAGTCACTTAGCACAACCCTGGACTGGTTTGTACTGGCCAGTGATGGGAAGTGGCTCTGCTGTTGGCCACCCAAAACTAAAACGAGTGAAATAGAACTTCCTTTAGAGAGCTGTGAAAATGACACTTTGCTCACTCCAGCTGCATTCAACCCCAGTTACTCTGTGCAGGGGTGAGACCCTCTGAAACCAGCCCAACAGAAATGGCACAGCTTAGCAGTGCAGGAGTGGGCTCTGCCTCCCTCCCAAATTTCAAGGCTTTGCAGCCTTTGCAGCTGGATGCAAGTGAAGCCAGCAGCAAATGCGATCAACACTTCAAACTCTGCCAGTTTGGGAGGTAAAAGTTGTCACATCCCCAGGGTGCCAAAGTCCTGTTGTGACCCCACATTTCCAACAGCCCTCAGATAACATGACAAAAAGCTGAAGTAAGAAGGAAGACAGGAATTTGGACAGGACTTGTGGGCTGTTTCAGGAACTGAAAATTCTGAGAACATCTGTAGCAAGTTCTCTGTCTGGTTCTAGTTCTAGGTTCTGGATTTTCCTTCCCTAGAAATGCTGCAAATCCATGTGGACACAATCCTGAGTGACTTCAAGGATCCCTGAACTAGGGGATTGGACTGGATGGCCTCCAGTGATGCCTGAACCATTCCTTCATTCTGTGCTTCTCTAATCTGGCACAAAATATCCTTAAACCCTCTCCTCCTGAGTCTGCTGGGCTGGCACTGATGTGCATTTGCCACCTGCAGTTTCCTCTCTGTGAGCCCAGAGGAAACAGGAACAACAGTTGATTTCTAGCCCAGAAGAGTTCTGATATTTAGTTTATCCTACAATAAACTGACTATATGTCTTTCCAAGTGTCACACCAATATAATTAAGGCACAATAAAACATTTTCATCCTTAATGCAATGAAGTGCCCCTTCCAGTCCCTTCTCAAAGTCTCCTCCAGTGCCTAAAGAGGCTCCAGGAGAGCTGCAGAGGGACTGGGACAAGGAACGGAGGGACAGGACACAGGGAATGGCTTCCCACTGCCAGAGGGCAGGGATGGATGGGAGACTGGGCAGGAATTGTTCCCTGGGAGGGTGGGCAGGCCCTGGCACAGGGTGCCCAGAGAAGCTGTGGCTGCCCCTGGATCCCTGGCAGTGCCCAAGGCCAGGCTGGACAGGGCTGGGAGCAGCCTGGGACAGTGGGAGGTGTCCCTGCCCATGGCAGGGGTGGCACTGGGTGGGCTTTAATGACCCTTCCCATCCAAACCATGGTGATTCTATGATTCAATCCTCTATATAAGACAGCAGAAGAGCAGGTTTGGAGAGCTCAGACAGAGTGGAAGAGTTTTACCTGTGTAGTCCTGTTCCTGCTCTCGTGAAGGAGCAGCTCCTCCGACAGCAGCAGAGTCCGGGCTGGGTTGCAAAGATCCAGGGGCTGTGTTTGGATGGAAAAAAAAAAAAAGAAGAAGAAAAGAAAACAAAAGAAAGAGTCAAACCTTCCAGTGACACTGTGGTTTGTGAGATAAACTTTCCACCCACCAAACCCACTTTGTCTTCACTTTGAGCTGTAACTCACTCGGGGAGAAGCCACCCCACAGTGTGCTCAGAGAGACACAAAGCCTGCAGTCCAGTCAGAGGAGAAAACAAAGCCTTGCACTCACAGCTACGTCAGCCCCAGGGACAGAGCAGCCCTTGCCTTGCACAGGGGCTGCTCTGTGCGGGGGCGTTGTGAGCAGGAAGCACAACCACACTGCTGGCACCTCAGGTTCCCACGTCCCTCAGGCACCAATATTTGTACTGGTGCTGTGCAGCACCCTGAAAGCAACTCCTGAGAGCTCCTGTCCCTTCCCATGCCACACCCAGCTCCCCAGTCAGTGCTGGGGAATGGGACAGGGTCAGGTGTCCTGAGTGCAGCACAATCCCTGCACCACCCTTGGCAGCAGCATGGTGGGAACAGGAGGGGATCTGCACAGGGCCCTGCAGGTGAGACAGGGAAAAGAGGAAAAACAGCTCCTGAAGTGGCAGATTCCCAGGCACAATCCAAGATAGGTTTTTGGGAGTGAGGAGGCAGAAAGTGCCAGTTGTGCTCCTGCCAAAGGCCAACCCTGCAGAGCCCAGGTGAGCACAAGGTGAGGGTCACCCTGGTGCCATCAGGGGGATGATCAAACACCTGCCCCAGCTCCAGCCCAGCCCACACAGGCTCAGGCTGCAGTGACAGGGAATGTGGACCATGGTTTCAGCCCAGGGGAAGTCACCAGGCTGAGCTGAGGTGACAATGCCACTGCCACTGGCAGGGGAGGATGGAGGGCTTCCCACAGGCTCAGAAATGAAGGGATTCATTAGCAATGTACTAAAATACATGATCAGATGAGATTTTGGGGGTTCTGGCCATATGAAGGACAAAATGAAGGACACAGAGGGAGTTACAGCTTCTGCCACAAATTCAGGTCTGTTTCCTTAAAACATGGAATTGTGGAGGAGAACTTTCCCTGTCAAGCCATGACTGCTCTGGATCCTTGTTCTCTGCTCTGGGGCCAGGCTGGGAGAGCTGGGGGTACTCACCTGGAAAAGGGAAGAGTCCAGGGAGAGCTCAGAGCCCCTGCCAGGGCCTAAAGGGGCTCCAGGAGAGCTGAAGAGGGACTAAGGACAAGGGATGGAGGGACAGGACACAGGGAATGTCTTCCCACTGCCAGAGGGTAGGGATGGATGGGATACTGGGGAGAAATCCTTCCCTGGGAGGGTGAGGAGGCCCTGGCAGAGGGTGCACAGATTTTAGTGTGACCACCAGCTAAACCAAAGCCCTTTGCTTGCACACTGACAGCACAAAGAGCCCTCAAGATCTACAATTCCAAAGTTGGCTCTGAAGACCAAAAGCTGGGACACCTCCTCCTGACTCAAGCAAGCACCAAGGGCCAGATCTGAAAGCTGAAAAGGGGAAAAAAACTCCAACGGAGAATTTCTTGGGCAGGATACAATTCCCTTTGAGAAGCCCTGTGCCAAGTACAGGCAGCTCCAGAGGAGAGAGCCAGGGATCCTGCTGGGAAGGAGATCCTTGCTTGGCTGCCTGGCCCCATCCCAGCCCCTTCCAGCTGCACTGACCTGCACAAAGATGGGGAACACCAGCACTTTGGGAGCCAGGGTCACGTAGGTGCCGTAGGAGTGGGGGATGTGAGGCCTCACGATGGTGCAGTTCTGGTAGTTCCCATAGCTCTTCATGGTCTGCACAGTCTTCATCAGCCTGGATTTCCTCCCAGAGCCTGTGTGGGATTTCCCTTTACAGCCATTCCCTGGATGGACAGAGCAGGCAGAAGGAAACAGAATGAGGAGAAAGCTCCAACCTTGCCCACCCCAGCTCAGTCCTGCTCTCCCAGGCTGGAGGAGAAATCCTGGGGAACCGCTGGAGCCAAGAGCTGCAGGGACAGGAATCACTCAGCCACCCAGGTGTCCCAGGAATTCATGGAATAACAACACTGATTCAATATTTTCTAATGGATACAAGATGTCCCTGGGTGGTTTTGCTCCAGAGCTGCTCACTTGGTGGCCCGAGGACCTCAGTGGGTGCCAGCAGCAGCACAGACACAGCTGGGGAAGCACAAACAGGACCCCAGGGAGGCCACAGCAAGCTCTGCTTTGGGCCAGCACATCCCACCAGGGGCTCTGCCCTCTGCTCTGCCCTTGAGTGTCCACCTGCAGTGCCCTGTCCCATTCTGGGGTCCCAGCACAGGAAGCATCTGGAGCTGCTGGAGTGAATCCAGAGGAGGCCAAAGTGCTCCAAGGGCTGGAGCCCCTCTGCTCTGGAGCCAGGCTGGGAGAGCTGGGGGTGCTCACCTGGAGAGAGAAGGCTCCAGGGAGAGCTCAGAGCCCCTGCCAGGGCCTGAAGGGGCTCCAGGAGAGGCTGCACAGGGACTTCAACATTTTTATCCACACAAGTCCTGCCTGCTCTGGATTCTGGGCATGGAAGTTGGCAAAGTGCAGGAATGTCCTGACATGGAGCAGTGGTTTAATCACAGTTTTCAGAAGATACTGAGATTGGAGGTGTCAGAGAAAGAGGCAGAAGTCATAAACACATTCATGGCCTGGGATCAATCCCTGCTGCTGCCAGCAATGGTCATTTAGGCATTGGGTGTATTTATAAAGGATGAGCTCACTGTTCATGAGGCTGGCACCACATCATCCTCTGTTTTGCAGCATTACATTCTGGGGCTGGAAAAGGTCCGAGCAGCCTGACTGGTTTTCAGTCTGTCCCTCTTCCCTGCAGGGCCTTATCCTCACTCAAAGCAGGGATTACAGGAGGCTTTCCCCTGCACACTCCCACCTCAGCTGCTCCAGTGAGCCCAAACCACATCCCGGACACCAGCAACCTGTGCTCTGCCCTAAAACTCACAGGCAACAGCTCCAACAGGAGCTGAATGGCTCTCCAACCAAAAATTCACATCTTCAGAAGAAACCCTACTGAAAAATCAAAATATTTCCTTCTCTCTCCTCCTGTAGCGGATGAACTGAGCCAGCTGGGGCTGCAGGCAGAGCTCTCCACTGATTGAACACACTGAACACATCCAGGTGAGGAGCTGGAGCACTCTCCTCCCCCACAGGGATGTCTCAGGAGCAGGAATGAGCATCCCTCCTTCCCTCCCTGCAGCCACCCCGGAGCTCCTGCTCCCAGCACAGCAGCTTTTTACCCTCGCACTGCAAAGGATGCCCAGAACCTTCCCAGGCAGAAATGAGCCAAAACACTGCTGACCATGGCCCGGGGCAGATAAGGTCTCGTCCAAAGCAAACACAGAAACATGCCCAGCATTACATATTCCATTAAGTATTAGGAAATAGCACATTTACTCCCAGATAAAGGCAGTAGAGCCAGCCAGCACTGGGCTGGGAAGCCAGCCCGGCTGTTTACTGCTGACTGGAGCAGCTGCCTTTGCTGGGGGGACCCTGGTGACCTAAGAGGTTGTTTCCACCTCTAAGTGCATTAATCCTGACATTTTCCCTTTCCCCTTTTTCCTCGTTGCACTGCCAGATAGCATCAAAACACAAGAGACAGCTCAGCACAGGGTAGATAAGATCTGTCTGGGCTGTTCAGGGTTTGCTTTTGCTCTTATCCCTAAATCACCTCGTTTGTATCAGAGGAAATAATCACCTGCACAAGTCCTGGCACAGAAACACACCCAAATGTCAGCTCCTGTCACTGGGTGGGCAGTTTTGTGCTTCATCCCTGCTCAGGTTAACTGATACCTTCCTCCCTCTGACCGCAACATTAAACAACTAAAAACAAATCCATAAAATTCCAAAGAAGCCCAAGCCTTTCAAATCCCACCCCACTGTAAGAACAAGCCCCTGTGGTCCAGCTCATCTTTTCACAGGATCCACAACAGCAGGAAAGAGCTGCAATTATCCATGGAACAAAACATCCCCTGCAGTTGAGAGTGGAAAATTCTCCTGGCTGCAGAGCTCCAGGGCTGGGAGCACCCGAGGCACGGGGGTCTGGCACCCCCTCTGCTCCCTCCTGCTCCCCAGCACTCCCCCCATGGCTCTGCCAGCCCCACACTTTGCTTTCTCTCCCACCTTAGAGACAGCACCAAGTTTTCCAGCTGTGCTCTCACCAGACAGGGAATGCTGAGGGATTCACACACCTACAAAAGCTCAGCTCTCCTCAGGATACACAGCTCATCCTGAGGGCATCCAGACAGGTCAGGGTGCAAGCACAGCCCCCCAAAGCTCCCAAATCCATGAGCAGACAAGGGATATCTCCACATGGACCTGTGTTCCTGCAATGCCCAGCCCTGACACCTACCTGAGCCCTCTCTTCCCACAAGTCCAACCATCCCCAGGGACTTCCAGGCATCCCCTGCTCACCTGCCACAGGTTATGAGTTTGTGTTTCCAAGGTTTTTTGAGGAGAGCTGAACCAGAGACTGCCAGAGACTTTGCAGCAGCCCAGGGTTTGAACATTGCCCAAATCTGGCACAACAACCTGCACTACTGCTGGCCCTGATCTGAGCCAAAGCCACCCTCACTCCTGTGGCACTGAAGGGAATCCCAGAGCAGGGGATCAGCTCCCCAGCACGGCCTCATGGATGAGGAGGGAAACACATCATGGATGGGCCCACGTGAGGAGCCACGGTGCTCAGAGGTTTCACACTTCATATTCTCACCCTGCCCCTGATGGAAAGTCCCCACCAGCAGCCTCTCTGAGCTCCACAGACATGAAGCTCACCCAGGGCCACGTTCCCCTCTACTTTTGGGTTTGAGCCACAGGTGGAAGGTGATCCCACCCAAAAGCCCCAGGCTGCTGCTGCTGCTGCCCTCAAACCATGAGCAGGGCTCAGGACAAGGATTTGACGGTGCTGGGAAGAGCAGCCTAGAGCTGGGTGCATTCCCAGCACAGGGACAACTTACCCACAGTAGAGCTGTCCTCTTGGTACACAGGCCTCAGCAGCTGTGGGGGACAGAGGGGACACGGTCACCTGCAGCAGGCCTCAGGCACAGTGACACAACCCCCTACCAAAGTTAACGTGCCAAACCCAGCCAAGCCAAAGCACTTCAGAGAGGGGGGAAAAAGCTTTTTTGCAGCAGAAAATGAGAGCAGTGACTTGCAGTGTGGTTTTGTGCCATGGGAACACTCCCCACCTTCTTCCCCTATCCCTGGGGTGAGCCCCGAGGGGAGGCAGCAGGGAAATGTTTTAGGAAAACAGTGAAAGCTCCACCAAGGGACGGAGGTGTGGCTTGTAAAACTGGCAAATATTTAGAGAAGATGATGCCGGATAAGACTGAAGCAGGGCCAGGAGAGGCTGAAGCACTGAGCCACTGAGCCCTACCTGGCTGCCGGGGTTCAGAGGAGCCAGGATGATGTAGTTCTGGTCTGCAGCCGAGGGCACCCGGGACAGGGCAGGCAAGGTGTTCTGGCCCCGCTTGCCCAGCTCGGTGTACCTGTCCCAGGAGTGCAGCCCCAGCCCCTCGCTGCCATCGTAGAGGATGTGGCAGCTGCGGCGCTGCTCTGCCTGCGCGGGGCCGCTCTTCTCCCGCTTGTGCGGAGGGGACTGCAGGTCGTAGGCGGATTTGCAGGAGGACCTGCGGGTCATGCCCTCATGGGCCGGCTTCACCTGAGGCACCAGCCTCCACACCAGGAGGATGATCTCCGTGGGACAGTTTCTGGAGAGATGGGGAGGGGAAATCAGGGCTGGAGCACCCGCGTCCCTTCCCTGAGACAGGCACAGCCCTGCAGCCCTTCCTCTCTCCAAAGCCTCTGCCCCTCTCCCGTGCTCCCCAGCCCCTGCATCCTTCCTTCTCCTCCAGGGAATCCTTTCTCAGTGTCCTGCATCCCCTTCCCGCAGTCAATGCTCCCACTGCCCTGGATCCCTCAAAGCGCCTCTCCCTGCCCTGGGGTTTTGGGGAGCACTCACCGGATCTCGTGTGCCAGCTCCACGCATTTCCAGTGCTCCACAGGCTGCTCGTTCAGCTGCAGCACCGTGTCGAGCTGCTGCAGACCTGCCTTCTCTGCTGGGCCACCTGAGAGGGACAAATTCCAGTCACCTGCCAGGCAGAGGCTGAGCGGGATGGGGAGGAGAGGCCCTGGAGCTTGAAGACACCAAAGAGCTCCAGAGCTTGCACCACTCACTCCCCCAAACCCCATCTGACACCCACACCCGAAAATGAAATGGGGTCAGCCAACCTGGACCTTCCAGCACATTCACACACACACAGCACCAGGGCAGAGCCATCAGTGCTCCCTCAGAGCGACTGCACGAACTTCCCGTGTTTCCTGTGGAGCATCAGGGCCCAGTGGAGACACCAGCCCATCCCACTGCTCCACAGCAAGAGGATCTACTCAGGGAACTGAGGATTCCCACAGTCCTGCTCCCCTCTGACCTGTTTCCCCCCCAAATGATTTCTAAATGTCACCCAACCAGACAGACAGTTCTCAGGTCGGAGAGGGAAAGGAACAAAATCTCTGCAAATTATTGCAAAGCACTGCCAAATGGTGACACCGTGCTAACCCTGTGGCCTCTGGCCTCATTAGAGACAACAGAGAATTCATTTAATTAAGTTTCTTGCAGGTAGCCAGAGTCCTGCAAGGCATGGGAGCTACAGAATCACAAGCAAAAAAGGAGCAATAATTCATTCAAATCAAGAGGGAAGAGAAGGATCCAGTCTCTTACCAGAGTCCACTGCCTGCACACGCACTGGGGAGTCACAGCAGATTGTGAAGCCAAAGCCATCACTGCCCCGAGGGATCGTGATCTGCAGGGAGACAAAGGTGTGTGATCATCCCCCCTCAGTCCCACCCTGCCCCACAGCCTCTGGAAATGCTGGCACATGGCATTTGGAATGGGGAAGGGCTGTCACTGTGACCTCCATGGATAAGGGGTGGAAAGGGTGCCTAAGGCAGTGCCAGATGGAGCCAAGGGTCTCTGGAATGTCACAAAAGGAACATTTATTGAGCACACACTCTGCTCCCAGCTCTTCCAAGTGCAAGGAAATGTCTGTTGGAAAGGAAAACCTGGCAGTCTGGCTCTGTCACTGACTTCTCTAAGCAAGTCACTTAAACATTTCATTTCCTGCTGGAGAATACAGAAATAGCAGCACTCCCCTGCTCCAGAGGGAGCTGCGAGCTCCTGCCCTCCAGACATCATTGTGCATCTCCCCTGCCCTGGGCTGAGAGGGTTTTCTCTCACTGAGTTTGTAGAGGATGGATGCTCGGTGGATTTAGGCTCATTTCTCCTCCTGATTCAAGGAGCATTGAGCTTATTAATAAAATGATGCTTATTTTTTGATGTTGGCTTCCAGCAGCAGCTCAGCGTGACAGATCCTGTAAATACCTGATTAGCCCCCAAGACATTAGTCAAGATGCTTGTTTTACTGACAGAGAAAAGAAAATTAAAAATCCTACATCTGACCTGTATTATTTTGAGAACAAGCAGGCAGAAGGAAGATGAGGAATTCAGCAGAAGTCTCCTTCAGCAGAAGGAGGTGATCTGGTTCCTCACTCCTTTACCACAGGAGGGCAAAGGCAGTGAGATTTCATTTCCCTGCATGATTGCTCAGCATCAAATCAGGCTCAAAAGAGAAACTGGCTTGCCCTGGCAGGATGAAAACATAGGAGCAGTCCCACTACACCGAGTGTTTTTCTCTTTGGAGTTTGCTGGATTCTCAAAGAGGTGGCTTTGCACCTTTGAATGAACCTCACAGCTCAGTCCAGCCAGGAGCTGGACTCCATGGTCCCTGTGAGTCCCTTCTAGCTCAGAATATTCCATAACTACGACTCCATCTCCAACACCAACCACTGGCACCTCAGGAGCCAGCCCAGCATCTCTCCCATCACAGAGACTCCACAGGCACCTCCCAGCCCAAGGTTTCCCCTGTGCCAGGTCTCCCCCTCCTTCTCCCTGAGCTGGCTGACCTTGACCCTCGCCTGTCTGGTGCCACTGAAGAGCAGCTTCCCCCTGCTGATGCTCCTCAGCTCCCACCACCATGGCCATCACAGGCAGTGATTGCCCATTTTTTGCCTATTTTTGCTGCTGTGCACAGAACTAAAGAACCATGAGCATCTGCCATGAGCATCTGCCATGAGCTGGGAGGGGGGTGGGTGGCAGGTGGGGAGGCTTGCTGTACCTAAACTTTGCCAAAAATGCAGAGAAAATTTTCAAAATAAAGACTCGAGAAGGTCTAAGAGGCAAAGCAGAGTCAGTTGTTATTCAGCCAAGGCAGAGCAGCTTTCTGGCATGAGATGGTCACCACAGCCCTGGCAAGAAGAGGGCAGCAGGGTTTGGAATTCTGCTGCTTTTGTCATTCCCAATATTTGCTGTTCCCAACAGTAGCTTTGGAATAATCTGAAAAATGAGCTCAGGAGCACAGGGAAAAGTTGACCCTATGCTGGGAGTCCCAGTCCAGACCATATATCCAGAAGGAATATTTCTTTGCAATGCAGGAGACTGGGACCTGCACATGGAAAAGCAGCACCTGGCATTGTGCACTGGGAGAACTGGAACTAGCACAGTGAGCTACTCCTCAGGAAACAAGTGCTGTTGGCTCCCAAAAACACTAAAATCATTTAAAAAGAGGCAGCAGCAGCCTGCTGTGCCTGATTCTTCTCTAGTAAAGGAGAAATGAAGACAACACCTTGCAGCTTAACACTGTTACCATCCGCATGCTACCTGCAAGCTGCACAGTAATTTTTTTTTCTATTTACGTATATTTATCTATTTTAAAAAATTATCTTTTAAAATATTTTAAAAGCACCCCCCTCTGCCTATTTCTCCACTGCAGCAACAGGCAGACAAGCCACAGGCACCCATCTGAAGATGCCTCCCTTCTATTCTCACTATAATTCACAAATTATAACGCTATGGAGCACCTCCCCAGCAGCACCCACAGAGCCCAGCCATGGCAGGAGAGGTCCTGGCTGCTCAGAAATCCACCCAAGGTGGCAGCCCCTCACTGGCACGGAGGGTCCTGGCAGGGGAGATACAGACCTGCCTGTACCTCCGCTCCGAGCACACCTTGCAGAGTCCATTGAAGCGGTTCATGGCTGCAGCCCCGGCCTCGCCGCGCGCCCATGAAACCCCCGCAGCTCCCGCAGCGATCCCGGAGTGCGCGCGGAGCACGAGCCTGGAAGGAGCCCCAGTCACACTGGCATGACCGCCCATGGGAACCCAGCTCCCGAGAAGAATGGCAGGAAGCCACCTTTCACCTCCCCGGCCCCTGTGAGCGCTGTATGCCGCTTTACGATAAGCCAGAGGCTTCCTGAAAACCCTCACTGACGAGGAAGGGAGAGAGTTTTATATTAAAATTCCTGTCAACTCTTTAGTATTCCCCAGTCCCCGCTCTGTTGATGTGGCTTTTGTTCCCGTGGCATTCTCCGGGCGCACGGAGCACTTTGTTATTGCCACGTTCTCACAAACACTCGGAGGATGTTTGAGTGGCGTTTCACAGGCACCGGCTGTGAGAGCCTCCTTCCATGAAAGACACGACTCCAAGCTCATAAAATAATCAGAGGTTTGGGTTTACAGAAGCAAAGAAAAAAAAAAAGTGGAGTTTGTTTTCTGAAAGCACAGACCCAGAGGATACACACGTCCCCAAGCTTTGTGCTCGTAAAGTCACTGAGGGGGAAGCAGAGAGGGCAGCTGAGCTGCATCCATGGTGGAATTGGGAATTAGAGGAACTCTGAGCACAGCCAGCAGCAGGGCACCCACCCAGGCTCAGCTGCCAGAGCTGGGCACAACTCCTTGGAGATGAGGTTCCAATGGAGGAGAGAACACCTTCCACACTCCTACAGGGGGATGAAAAAGGAGGGAAGGCTCGAGAGAACCCAAATCCAGGTTCTCTTGCAAAGCAGCTGGGATGGCAGGGCCAGGAAGGCCAGGGAGAGAGCTGAGGAGCCCCAGCACTCCCAGGGGAGCCCCTATGGCAGAGCCATCAGAGCATTGTCCCTGTTGGCCACACTGCCAGGCTGGAGCTGGAGCTGAAGCTGGAGCTGAAGCTGGAGCTGGAGCTGGAAGGAGGAGCAGCCTTCCTTCCCAGCCACCACCTTTCAAGTCAGTGGCGACTGCCGGAGAGGAAGGGAGGAGAGGGGCGCTGGCTTTGTTTGTCTTGCTCAGCCCTGCGCTGTAAAACAAATAACTGCAAATGCAGCTGAGGGAAGCACAGGGCGGAATTCGGCACAGATAAATCACGGGGCCGCCCGAGCCCCGTTTCCCATGCAAACCATGTGTTTGTGTTCCCATTTCCCATCCTTGCCTCTCCTATAAATCACCCAGGCTCCACCATGGCCATTCCCTTCCCAGAGCACTCAGTCCTGGAAGGAGCAGAGGAGCAGACGTGTCCAAGGAGCCACAGAGCCAGGCAGGGACTGATGCTGTGGGGCAGGAGCCTGCCAGCCCCAGCCCAGGCAGTGCTGCTGCTTTGTCTTGAGTGGGAATACACTGGAAAAACAGGAGGTCCATGAGGCAATGGGGGTTAGCACCCAAATCACCCCCCTCCACCAGCTGGGGCTGGATTGGGGTAACAAACTGCCTGAGACAGCCATGGTGTGACAGGGAGGTGTCAGAGCTCCTGCACTGCAGCATCCCCCTCACACCATCCATTGGCTCGTCTGGAGCCCCCCAAGCAGGCACCCGACCCCACATGTTCCCAGAGCTGGTGGGTCACAGCCCTGTCACACACCCACCTTCAGCTGCTGCAGGGTCACAGCATCCTGGCTCTCCTGGCCTGCACTTCCACTTCCTGGGTTCACTTCTGAAATAATTTTAAAAGAATTTTTAAAAAGGAAAAGGCCCCATGAATCTGACAATCTGGCAATCCCACACGGCACATGAGACCTTTATGTGTCAAGGGCACCTCCCCTGCAGGCAGCAGCTTGAGGGTGGCTGCACACCTGAGACAGCCACTGCTGTCCCCCCCTGCCCCGTGCCAGCCCCTGCTCTTCCACACCCTGGCAGCACTGCAAGGCCAAGGCAGGAGAAAAAGTCCCCAGCCATCCAGCACAGACCCCAGGGGCAAAGAGAATGTGGCCACAGCAATGAGCCCCAAGTCTGAGAGGCAGGAGGCAGCATGAGGACAAGCCAAGCAAGAGGAAGAGATGTGGCTGCAATGTTGGGGTTCCCACAGAGCCCCAGGAGTGAGGCTGAAGGGGAGAGCAGGGCCTGCAAACCAGGCAGGATCCCCACCCCACAAACTTTCGGGATCCCAGTGCCACTGAGCACCCCAGGGCTGAGCAGTGCCCATGGGGGCTCAGGCTGCAGTGGGGCTGGGGCTGCTCCACTCGGGCTCAGACACAGCAGTGACTCCTCTTCCAAACCTTTCCAACACCCCCTGGGACAATCCCGTGGTGGGACACACCTGTGCTCTGCTTCAGCCTCCTCATGGCCACCTTCAGGTGCTTGGTCCTGCCCAGGTCCTCCCCAAGGAGGTAATACCAGCCACTGATGTCCTGTGGGGAGGGAAGCAGCTGTGGGTGCAGGGCCAGATCTCAGCCCCATTTCACCCAGCCAGGGCAGGAGCTGCCCCAGGAGCACACAGAGGTGCCCAGACCTGCTCACACACACACACAGAGCCCTCAGTCCTTCTCTCAGAACAGCTAAAATTCCATCCTCCCTGCAAAGAGGGGACGAGCAACACTGAAGCAACAAGGTTCCAGGTTTTTAGAGGGATATCCAGCAGTATCAGGCAGCAGCCAGGGGACAGGACCTCATCTCAGCCTTGCTGAGATCCCAGGAGCACCACATTGTTTTAGAAAAGCTGCATCTCACTTGTCCAAATTTCAGAGGAGGTCATGCTTAGGCCACCTCTCACCCACCTCTCAGTCCACTGCCACCAACAGCTCCTTTTTAGTCTCCCATTAGGAAGAAAATGTCCACATCTCAGGTGTGTAAATTTTAAAAAATCAAGAAAGCACTTGGACAACGCTCTCAGGCACTGGGTGGGATTGTCTGTGCAGGAGTTGGATTTAATGATTTTTATAGGTCCCTTCCAGCTCAGGATATTTATGGTTCTGTGAGCTCAGGGGATGTATTAACACTGCCATGAAAACCCTGCAGCCTGCCGAGGTATTCTGCTGCCCAGAGGCAGAATCCCTGCCCATGGCCACTGGATGAAGCATTCCCAAGCTTTGGTGGAGCCGGTGACCCGGGAGCCGTGCCCGAGGCAGGCAGAGCCCCTGTACTAACGAGCAGCAGCCAGGCTGGGGCAGCAGCGCTGTGACAAACCCGCCAGCAGGGACAGCAGGGACAGCAGGGACAGCAGGGACAGCAGGGACAGCAGGGACAGCAGGGACAG
>JAHLSL010000016.1:440116-459757 GCA_025920805.1 Petroica traversi
GCCAGGGGTGTGCCAGGGGTGTGCCAGGGGTGTGCCAGGGATGTGTAGGGAATGTGCCAGGGATGTGCCAGGGATGTGTAGGGAATGTGCCAGGGGTGTGCCAGGGGTGTGCCAGGGATGTGCCAGGGATGTGCCAGGGATGTGCAGCAGGGCCTGGAGAGGACAGGATGGGCTGTCAGAACAAGGCCAAGCTCCCTCCTCACAAGGCAGCAGTGGCTCTGCCCCTGTCCCAGGCAGATTGGGCTCCTCATGAACACATCCAGCCCGAGGGACAGCCCAGGCACAAGGGGAAAGGGGCTCTGCAGGCCCCTCTGGTGCTTCAGGATGTGGTTTGTTCCTCCAGGACAGCAAGCACCATCTCCTGCAGCCAGGTCTGCTCTGGGGTTAAAGATGCTGGGGTGGAGAATCAAAAAGTCACCCAAATCACCCCACAGTCTCCTGCTGCCCACACTGAGTACCCTGAGCACCCATCACAGGCAGCCCCAGCCCCTGAGCCACCTTTGCCCCCTTGCTGGACCATTTCCCTCTTCCCAGACCCTCTTTTGGAGTCACCATCAGAACAAGAAAATCACTCACACCCAGCTCACTCTGGAGCTGCTCCAGATGGAGGGATTTGGGGTAAAGCTGTGCCAGACTTTCAGACAGGTTTTTCCCAAAGAAAAGAGAAAATTCTGACACTCCCATTGGCCTCTCTGATGATCATCATCATCAAGGCTGCAGTGACAATGCCCTGGGGCTGTGCTGTGGCCCAGGTGCTGCATCAGTAGCCAGGTCTGAGTCCCCAGTGGGACATTCCATGATTTGAAGGATAATAAACCAGCCTGGGCCAGGCAAAATACTTTTGTTGAAGAAATATTGCTGGTGTTAAAAGCTGCAGCATTTGGAGGTAACAGAACAGTTTGGAAACCCTGGCAAATGTGGCAAAAGGGTTTTGGCAGAGACAAAGCATTTCAGACTTTCCAAATTGTATTTGCCTTTTTTTCTCTTCGTATGGTATAAAAGAAAAGTAATTTATATACACGGATGCAAACACAGTGTTCACCCTGAAACAAAGGTCTCTGGAAATTTCAGTTTGGTCTCTTTAATCAAAGAGCTCTCAATTGTGCCACTGCACCACAAGTTGTTCCAAAGAGCTTCAAGGAAGAGCATGGAAGTGCTGTCCCCACCACCAGCCCTCTGTGGGGCCACTTTGGGGTGCCCCAGGCACACACTCACCATGCAGCAGCAGCGTCCGGCCCCGCACCTCGATGGACAACTTCAGCTGGCCTGGGGACAGGAGGGGACAGGAGAGGACAGGCTGAAGGGCAGGCTGAAGGGCAGGCTGAAGGACAGGCTGAAGGACAGGCTGAAGGACAGGCTGAAGGACAGGCTGAAGGATTCCCCCACCCCACAGCTACAAGGTTCACACCAGGCCAGGCCTGGGGAGCTGAGGGGAAACATCCCAGCTCACAGAGGGTCAGGCTGGAGCTCAGCACTGACATCCCCTCAGTGCCAGCCCCTGGGCAGGAGCTCAGCTCTGGGAGAGCCAAGGTGTGCCCTGAGTGAGGGCACAGCTCCCGGGGCAGCACTGCTGCTCTGCCAGCCTGCTCACACCCATTCCCCACTTCCCCATGCACTGGCAACTCTGCACCAGTCCAAAAATCCCCCCACAAGGCTCAGGCTGGCACAAAGACTCAGCCCATGGTGTTTGTCAGGGTCTGGTGTGATGCTGAAGGGTTGCAGGGTGAGCTGCCTCCCCTCTGAACACCTTCCCAAAAGGTTCCCTGGGTGCTGGGCCTGCCAGCCTCGATTGGATGTGCAGATTTTAATGGCAGTGAAGGCTCTATAATCATGTAATTGTTCTGGATCAATCCAAAATGAAACATTTCCCAACAGCCCTGGAGAATCCAAAGACTGAAACCATCTACATTTGCCGTAGTCCAAAGCAAAATATCCCACTTTCACTTCTTCCCCAGTTTACAAAACACAACAAACAAGTGAGTAAACATAATTTTCAGGTAAATAAACATAATGTACAGACACATAAACACCTTGCAAGTTAAAACCCAACACTTCATTTTACCAAAGACCCGCCCAAGGGCTCAGACTTGCTTGGGAGGGGATATCTGATGGGATTGGTTAACCTGAAACAATTCAGGACAACACATTTTTCACTCAAAAAAAAAAAAAGGTCCCACCTCTGAGCAGCTCACGTGTGCCCACATGTGCATGGACACCTGGAAATGGTGTCTGTGTGCATTTGTACAAGTGCAAGGTGAGAGAGTAAAGACAGGAACTGGGTGGGATGAGTCAGGACAGCTCCAGCTTTGGTTTGCAGCAGAGAGAACACTGTCCCCCAGTTTCATCCTCCCACTCCAGGCTTTGGGCACAAGGCTGGAACCCTCTGCTATCTGCAGATCTCTGGGGCTGTGGGATCTCTGCACTGTGAGCACACAGCAGATGTTCCAACAGGAAAGGAAACTGCCCCAGTGTAGCTGAGTGTGAGGAGGAGTCAGCGGGAATGAAGGGGAGAGGGGAAGGAGAAGGGAAGTTTCTGTGCTGGGTAATTTGGGGATGCCAGTTTGGGGACTGTCCTGGCCTGGGGATGGCTGGGGCTGCTCCTGGGGAGCTCAGGGGCCAAGGCTTGGCACGGTGAGGGATGGGGTCAGAGCAGCCCTGTGCTCTGTGTGTGTCACTGCTGTGGGGACAGGGCCCTGTCACAGCACCAAGGAGAGGAGAGCAGGGATGAGAGGGACAGGTGGGCCTTTTTGGGGAGAAACACAAATTGTAGGGTTTGGGAGCTCAGGTGCTCTCCTCCCTCTCAGTGCATCCCCAGCAGCCCCAGCCCCTGTCTGAGCCCTGCCCAGGCCTGGGAGGCACTCACTGGCTTGGGCAGGGCCAGGATCAGGGAGGGAAGCTGCTCCTGGGAGAAAGATCCAGCCGGAGCTGGCGGGAGGGATTTGCTGTGCCAAGGTCTGTGCTCACACAGGGCTGGGGAATTTTGTCAGATGAGCAGAGCAGTGACCTGGTGCCAGACCTGGGTGGGCAGGAACACAACCCCTGCCAGGGCAGGTTCATGGGCTGCATTCCCACCTCAGTCCCAGAGCAGAGGGGCAGAGAAACCTTTCCCCCTGGATTTATCCCTTGATACATCCCTAACAAGAACTGAAGGCAACAAGCCCCAGCAGAGGCCCTGACACAGCTTGTCTGGGTTCTCTCGGTTAAATAAAGGTTAATATAAATTAAAATAGGCAGAGAAGAAGGGCAACTCCTGGGTGAACATCCCATCACAGGGCAGGAGTCAGCCAGGCTTGCAGGGATGCAGCACAGAGAGCTCCCAGCCCTGTCCATCTGGACCCACAGGGCCAGGAGAGGCAATTCAAGCCAAGGAACAAAGCTGGCACCAGGAGAACAGGGGAAAATGGGCATGAACAAGCACAAGATGGTAATCAAACAAGTTCCCACCCATGAGAGAAGTTTGCCAGGCTAAGGGAGGGGACAGGCGAATGTTCTTTGGGAGCAGACCTAGCAGGGAAACCTGTTCCTTACTGATGGTCTCTGACAAATGGAAAATTTGGGGTACTCCTTAAATGCTCGTTTATGTTACTGTAGGAAAAATGCAGTGTTGGGCCTGGCTGGGACAGCCAAGCACCATCTGTGCAAACTCCAGAGGGGATTCCTGCCAGAGGACACGGTGTCAGATCCTGCCCGGGCGGGAGTTCCCCATGGGCACAAAGCACCCCAAAAACACCATCTACAACCTCTGCCCTGGCAGCAGCTCTTTGGAAGAGCCTCTCCTGCTCACCCTCAGTGAGAGGATAGTGCTGACCCTGTCCCGCCAGGCTCTGCAGCTCAGAAAACTCCACATCTCACCAGTGATGCTCAGCCCATGAGGGAACCTGTAGCTGCAGAGATGTTGTTTAGCCTGGACTTGGTTTCAGAGCCAGGAGGCGCCACAGAACCCACATTTGCCCTATATCCTACAGACAGAGACAGGAGGATTTCAGCCTTCAGGCTGTCCTCAGCAGTGTGGCACTTAGAAGTCAAAAGGGGAAAGAAGCAGCGTTCCTGGAAGGAGCAGCATCCCTGGGAAGGGTTCACTGCCTGCTCTGCTCATGAGAACAAGAGAAACTTTGAAAGAAAACAAAACCACTGCTTAAAAAGCAGCACCCAGAAAGGGCACCGAGCTGCCCTGCGTGTGACACTGCTGCCCAGCAACCCACACCACATCCTCAAGACATCCAGATTCACTCGGGGCTCACAGCCAGACCATGGCCGGGCCAGCTCCACCCGCAGGGCCGAGCCACCGCTGCCAGGGGCCACTCAAAGCCACGCTGCTCACCTGAGCCAGGCACAGAGAGAAAAAAAGGAAACTCGGGCTCTGCCCTATCGGGGGCACAGCTCCAGCCAGCCCTGCCCCGGCTCGTGTCCATCCAGGGGGAGGAACGAGCTGGGCATGGAGCACCTGGAGAGCGCAGCAGCGGCTGCACCGGGGCTCGGGGCGCTCCTGGTTCGGGCTTTATTGCTGCTTAGCGAGGCAGAAGCTGCTGCCTGGCCCTGATTCCTTCGGGGAGCGGCTCCCCAGCCCCTTCCCACGGCATTCCCCGGGGCGGCATCCCCGGGCTGGGGCTCCCCGAGCCGGGGCTCCCCGAGCCGGGGCTCCGTGCTTACCGAACGTGCTGAGGCAGAAGGGCGCTCCCGGGAGGAGACCGGCCCGGCGGGAGCAGAGCGAGACCCTGTGCACATTGCCGGGCTCCATGGCACCGCAGCTCTCATTAGGAGCTGCGCTAATTGGAGCCGGGCCCGCGGGGAGCGGGGTTTCCATGGGACACGGAACAACCGCCGCGATTTGAACGGAGCGGCTCCCATCGGCCCCGCGGGCTGGAACGGGACCGCACCTGGGCCACGTGCCGGGGCGGGGACAGCGACAGGGTGGGACAGTGACAGAGTGGGGACAATGCCAGGGTGGGGGCAGTGATAGGATGGGGGCAATGCCAGGATGGGGGCTGTGATAGGATGGGGACAGTGCCAGGGTGGGGAGCAGTGGCAGGATGGGGGCAGTGACGAGGGAGTGGACAGTGCCAGGGTGGGATAGTGCCAGTGTGGGGACAGTGCCAGGGTGGGGACAGTGCCAGTGTGGGGACAGTGCCAGGTGGGACAGTGCCAGGGTGGGGGACAGTGACACGGTGGGGGCAGTGACAGGATGGGGGCAATGCCAGGATGGGGGTAGTGCCAGGATGGGGACAGTGGCAGGATGGGGGCAGTGGCAGGGTGGGGGACAGTGACAGGGTGGGGACAGTGCCGGGGTGGGAGGCAGTGCCGGGGTGGGGAAAGTGACAGGATGGGGACAGTGGCAGGATGGGGGCAGTGGCAGGGTGGGGACAGTGCTGGGATGGGGGGCAGTGCCGGGGTGGGGAGGAGTGACAGGGTGGGGGCAATGCCAGGATGGGGACAGTGACAGGTTGGGGGCAATGCCAGGATGGGGACAGTGACAGGGTGGGGACAATGCCGTGCCCGCGGACCCGCAGCCGCGGTCACCGCGCCGGTGGCGCACCGGGATCGAGCTGCTGGGGAAAGGGAGAGCCCTCCCTGCTGTGGGCAATCCCTGGCACTGCCGGGCGGGTTTGCTGGCACGTTCCCAGCTGTGAGGGATCCGTGCCACCGCAGCAGAGCGGGACAGGAGCAGTCACAGCACCCTGGGGACATTGCTGCAGGCAGGACTGCTCTGTGATGGTGAGCCGGAAAGGGAGGATGGCAGGGCACGGGTGACAGGCTTGGCTCTCATGTGACAAGGAAAGAGGCACGCAGCCCCCCCAGCTTGTGGGGTCACCCTGCAAGAGCCCAGAGCAGCCCATTCCATCACCCACCGGCTCTGGGTGCTGCACCACGGCTCACCGGGAGGCACCAGAGCTCGGCACCAGCTCCAGAGGGTCTGGAGGAATGATGGAGATGGTTTCTAAGGGGAAAAAATCCCTCCCCAAATCTGGGCTGTCCCAGACCTCTCCGGGATGAAAAAGGACACGATCTCCTGTGCAGCCCAAGGTGCTGGACACGCATCCCCCACCCCTGCCCGTGGTGGCCCCTCCACCCAGCCCCGGCCAGGGCTGAGCCCCGGGTGCCCCTCAGCCCCCCACAGCCCCCCACAGCCCCTCACTCACCTTTCCCTTTCACTCGGGCACGGCTGATCCTCCTCCTGCTCCCCGAGGGTCCCCGCGGGCCCCGCAGTGGGGATTGTCCAGCCCGGAGTGGCCCCCTGGTCACTGCTGGCAGAATCTCCAGCACCGGGGGACTCTGCCCTGTCCCTGCCAGGGAAAAGAGGAGATGAGAGCAGGGCACGGCAGGACAGGGAGCAGGGACACCGGGGACATCACAGGTTCTGCTGTTCCCTCAGTTTTACCTGACACGGGGCTTTGTCCCCACCTCGCCCCAGCCTCCCCCGTGAGCACAAAAGAGAGGAACGATGGCAATTCCCTCGGTGCAGGAGACAGACCCCTGCTCAGAGGGAGTCACCCCTGGCAGGAACCCCAGCTGAGCCCTGGCCCTTCCCATCCCACTCACCGAGTGCATCCCAGAGGCTCCGCTCAGCACAATTTTATTTTATTTGAAACAGATGACCAAGTCCTGTCAGGGCTTTATTAATCTGTAAGCAGATGTCCAGGACACTGGAGATGCTGCCCTGAACTGGGTGTTCAGAACAGGCTTAGAATCACAGAATGGTATGTTGGATGAGACCTTAAAGATCACCCAGTTCCATCTCTGCTTCAGCTATCCCAGGTTGTTCCAAGCCCTGTCCAGCCTGGCCTTGGGCACTGCCAGGGATCCAGGGGCAGCCACAGCTTCTCTGGGCACCCTGTGCCAGGGCCTGCCCACCCTCCCAGGAACAATTCCTGCCCAATATCCCATCCAGCCCTGCCCTCTGGCAGTGGGAAGCCATTCCCTGTGTCCTGTCCCTTTGTGCCTTGTCCCCAGTCCCTCTGCAGCTCTCCTGGAGCTCCTTTAGGCCTTGCCAGGGGCTCTGAGCTCTCCCTGGACTCTTCCCTTTTCCAGGTGAGCACCCCCAGCTCTCCCAGCCTGGCCCCAGAGGGGCTCCAGACCTTGGAGCAGCTCCATGGCCTTCTCTGGCCTTGCTCCAAAAGCTCCTTGTCCTTGTTCAGAGCTGGACACTCTTGCAAGACTCTGGCTCAGCCCCAGCTCCCCGCCCACCCCTGCTGATGTGCTGGGGCTCAGAGGAGGCTCCACAAAAGGGGCAATTGGATATTTTCTTCATGTCCAACACCCTGACAAAGCCACAGCAGCCCCAGCCTGGCCCTCCTCACTCACAGCCATCAACACCTGCCAGGGGATCTGATGCTGACACAGACCCAGAACTGGGAGAGATCTCCCAGGCACAGCACAGAGCAGAGCCAGCACAGCCCAGCAACAGAAACATCTGCCCAGGCTTCTTCCACGGAGGAGCAGGGCAGGGTTAGTGCAGCAGGGGTGTTTTACACTGCCCTCACACAGAGCCTGTGTGACCCCAAAGGGCACAGCAGTGCCCCTCAGCCCTGATGGAGCCACACTCACAGCAGCTGTAAAAGCAAAAGAGCCTGATGTGGGATTTTGGTGCCAGGATGTCCCCTCAGCCCCATGCCTGTGTGTACCTGGATGGACAGATGGACAGCAGCCACCACACCCTGCCCAGCGCCTCTGGATACCCTAAAATACCTCCAGCTCCACTTTCATGGTCCCTGGACAGAGGCAGCAGCTTGGAAAGGCTGTTTGCTCACTAGAAAAGCTGCCTTTTCCCCTGGAGCTTGGCAGGGGCACAGGTTTGATTCAGCTGAACTTCCACCAGCAAAACTGCCTGAAACTGCAGGGAAAGCACCAGGAGGGACACAGCAAACACGGGAGGGAAGGAAGGAGGAATGCTCTGCATAGCCCAATCCATCACTGCCACAGACACCTATTGTACCACTGCCATAAATCCAAGCCCCTTTGGGCACTGGTGGAGACAAAAATCACCCCAGCAGCTTCTGAAACCTTGGGACAAAGAGCACAGAGAGCTGACCTTGACACCCTGCAGGGGCCTTGGGAGGCACCCAGCCAAGAGGCAGCCACCACTGCCCAGGACCTGCTGCCTCAGGGGTGCTCAGGGCTGGGGAAGGCCGGGCAGGGTGGCTGCTGCCAGCTCCCACACAATCTCCTGCTTTCCTGGGGGAAAGGGGCCGGGTGCCTCCTTTTCCCTCCTTCCCAGAGCACAGCAGCAAGGCACGAGGCAGGATGGGAGCAGGGCAGTGTGCAGCTCAGTGACCAGTGGGGCAGAAAGGCCCAGAGCTCAGTCCACTGAGGCTGTGACAGTCCCTTTCCAGCTCCAGGAAGCACCCAGATCCATCCCCACGGATGCTGTGCTGCTGGAGCCCCTGTACCCACAGCCCAAGGGAAAAGCCCAAAGGCACAGCCATGGGCACAGCTGAGCTGCTCAGCCCTCCTGCAGCTCCCATCACCTCCTGTGTCTCCAGGCACTGGGATCCAGAGCTCAAGATGGGGTGAGGAGGGGCCCCAAAGATGTGATTTATCCTGTGATTGCTGTTTGCTTGTTCAGCACAGCGTGGCCTTTGTTGCCCTCATCAAAATGCAGGGGATGCACAAGCAGCGAGCAGGAGCATCTGAGAGACAGCACCAGGAGCTCCCAAGCAGCTCCCAAGCAGCTCCCAAGCTCCAGTTCCTTCTCCTTTTCCCACACCAGTGCTGGATTTGATCCAGGGGGAAGCTGGATCCCTGTTCCCCAGCAAGGCTGGAGTGTCAGAGGTGTGGGAGGCGAGCAGAAGCTGCAGCCTGGTGACTCTGATCCCTGCAAGTCTGGGATCCCTAAATTCACCTGTCTGCCTAGTGGCCCCAAACCTCCCAGAGTTGCCCTGCAGCCTCTGGAATCCTTCAGGACCTGGTAACCCACAGGGAAGCCACTGCTGGCTCCCCACCAGGGGCTTGAGGCAGCAAGCCCGGGGGAGTCTGGTGAAATGTGGTGGACACAGGAGGGAAAAGGCTGCTCCAGCAGCTCTGCCCATGACAAAATCCTGGCTTCCCACATCTGGCACAGCTGCTTTTCAGGGCCTTGAGGAAGGGATTAATGCAGTCAGCAAAAGCCAGAAGCACAGGGAGGGGAACATGGGGAGGGAAGGGGTCCTTTGGCAGCAGGCAGGAGCAATCCCTGAACCTCACACAGGCTCTCCAGCCAGGAGCCAGCCTGGCCAGGCTCACAGCCAATGCCACAACACCCCACAGGGGCTGTCCCAGCTGCCCAAGCTGATATTTGCACCCTGGCATTCCAAACACATCCCCACATTCCCTGCAGGCAGGGACAGAGCCAGGGGAGCAGCTCTGGCTCTCCCTAGAAGTGAAGCCCTGAGCTCCAGCACAGCTCACCAACATCAGAGCTCCTCCAAACTGTGACAGCTCAACTGGACGTCACATTCTCTACCACATCTTGCTGAAAGGCAAGAGAGCCCAGGATATAGAGCTGGGGTGAGGATGAACCCTTTCATCCCATCCTCATTTTCATCTCATCCTCAACAGGCAGGAACTGAAGGGGAGGAACTGAAGTGTATTTGTGTTTCAGAATATTCCAAGATCTCTCCTGTCCCACCCACAGGCAGGGTCTGTGGACCTCTGATCATCCCAGCCCTGGATCTGCAGAGAAACCTCAGAATGGCTCAAACCCCCTCTCTCATGGATGTGTTTGTAATGCAGATGGAGAGGCCCTGGACTGCCTGGGGTCACAGTCAGTGCTGCTGTCTCAGGAGGGTTCAAGACAACCTTGCAACCAACCCCAGCATCCCTCTGTCCCTGGCCACATGGCCCAGAAGCTCTGTTGATGCCAGAGCCCCACAGACACAGGTAAATGATGCCAAAGCCCTGTCCTGGAGGAGCAGGAACCAGCACACTGGAGGGGTGGCCCCGCTCAGGGTCCAGGGCCATTTCTAGGGCACTTCTAAATGTTCCTGCTTTCTGGATAATCAAAAACTCTTCCTCATTTGTTCAGCTGAGCCCATTTGCTGACATTCCCAGTGATCTCTATCTGCCACCCATCAAAATTAAAGCCTTTCCCCAGCAAATCTATTTGCCCCTGGGAAAAAACAAACAAATCTTGGATTGCCTTTTCCACTGCACTGAAGCTCAGCCTACAGGACAGACGACACCAAGCAGCCTCCTGAGTTAACAGCAAACAATTCCCTCCACAACCCCAGGTATCCTGAAGCTCTGGAATGGGAGCAGAGCTTGTACCTGCCCAGCCTGGCCGTGTCCTGGTCCCTGTCACAGCACAGCACCTCGGCAGCCCCAGCACCATGGTTTGTGTGGCTCCTCTCAGCAGTGCCCGCAGCTCTCCCGGCACAGAGGTGTTTACACTCCCCCCTGTCTCCCAGGAGCTCCCCAGGCTCACACAAAGCCTCCTCTCTCCGTGCCTTCATTGCAAAAGGCTTTTAAGAGACAAACAGGACAGTAACAAATGCTCTGTCTCTCCAGCTAAAGCAGACAAATCGCAGCTTTGGGTGAAAGTGTCCCGGGGGACAGAGCTTTCAAAATAATAATAAATAAATTATAGCAAAGAGTCTCTGTGGGACTCCTAGGCCATGAAATTCCTGTCTCCCAGAGGGTTTGAGGCTTACTGGCTGCAGAAATCACTCCTAACACACAAACCCAGGAGATTCAAGCCCGCTCCCTCCTGCAGCACAGAGAGCCCCGAGATCAAACGCGATTCCACGTGGAGCTGGGCATCTCCAGCCCCACACCAGGGGACACACAGACCCTCCTCTCCCCCAACCAGCAGGATCTCCCCCCTGGTGCTCACCAGCCTCCCACAGAGCCACCATCCATCCTCCCCCGGGGAATGACAGGGCTGCACAGGCAGTGGGGATCACCCGAGCACTCACTTGTGAGCCCCAGCTCTCCCAGCTGTTCCATGACTCCCACGCAGGGCCAGGATCCTCTCCAGCAACGCCCAAGCTGAGATTTGGCTGCCACGAGCCTTTGGTTGTGTTACCACTGCAAAGGGGGGGGAAAAAACCCAAACTCAAACCAGTATATAAATGTCCCAAGGAGCAGAGATCCAGTCTGGGAAGATGAAAATTAAATTGTAAGCTGGGAAGAGATGTTGGTCCTGCAACAGCCCCGTCCTCTCCTGGCTCCCAGCAGAAAGGAATCAACTCCTTCCAACTTCCCTCCTCACATTCCAACCCTGGGACTGACCTTAACCTGCAGTTTTGTTGGAGTCTCCAGCAAACTGCCCATTCAGCTGGTTGGCCTGGGAGTTAATGACTTTCTTTTAAAATTTAACACCGTTCTCCATCACAAATCTCAGTCTGCCAGCACTAGGATCTGCTTTTGGTTGGATATTCAAATCCAAACACGTGCTTAGACAGTTATTTCAGGCAAAAGGGTAACATATGCAGACAGAAAACCCACAAGGTGGAGGCTGCCTTTGGAACTAAGGAAACTAAATCAGGGTGGGAAAAATTATCTGTCTTCCCAGATGGTAAGAGGATTGCAAGAAGGAGGGTTTGGGCTATTTCTGGGCAATCCTGAGGGCAGATTTCTGGGATTAGCACAGCCTGGCATATAGGGCAGACACACAAACCACAGCACTTTGCAGCAGTGGGAACACTGCAGCCCCCCTTCCCCAGGGCCCAGCTGAGGTGCTGCTGACACCACCTCTGCAGCAGGCACAGCTGAGCCTTTCCCTGAAAACTCCACTTAGGAACCCAGCACAGAGGCAGATGGCTCATTGCAAATCCCTTTCCGATTTGGGGCCAAGAAAGGCTTCTCCTCTGCCAGGGTATTTTGGGTACACTGCCCCTTCTCTGTCACATCCCAGAGTGTGCACAGCCTGTTGGAGCCCAAACCTGAGCTGGAGCAGCAGCAACATCCCCAGCGTGGTCTTTGCTGCTGCCTTTGCCACCCTGCAGCTCCCTTGGCTTCTGCTTTCAAGGCAGATGAACTTGGGACTCCACACTCCTGGAGAATTGCCCCTCCCAGCTGGGAGAGCACTGAGGGCTAAACCAGCACTGACCCAGCCTCATGGGCTGCTCTGCTCACTGCCCACTGCACAAAACCATCCATCCCTTTCCCAGTGTCCCCACAGCCAGTGCGGGATCCCAGCAGAGGATCCCAGCACAGGATCCCAGCACAGCACTGCTGCTTTGCCAAAATATTGGAGTCATGGCAGCATCCAGAGCCTTACAAGAGCTGTGTCTCTGCCCCTCCATAGGACTTGATGTGTTTGGCATTTTGTACCCAGCGTTTTGGGTAACAAACTTCTTTAGCTGATCTCTTGCCTAAACCTCCCTCTCTGCCTGTTCCCCATGAAATGCACAGGCTGAACATGCAAAGTGAGCAGCCCACAGCAGTTCCTGGGCTCTGAGGCGTTGCTGTGAGAGCTCAGGATGCCTGGCTGGAAGCACAGGGTATTTCTAGGGCAGGCAGAGGCTCTGTGACAAACCCCACGTGAGCAGGAGCTGGCACAGCCCCTCGCTGCTCTCCAGGGATGCAGAGCACACAACAAACTCCTGCACAACCACTTGTTCCTGTGCCCATCCTTCGGCAGGGCCAGGCTGCAAACAGTTCATCTTGTCCCTTTGCCATGGCCAAACTGTGGCTGAAAGTAAGGCAGGAGGAGAGCAGCAGGGAAAAGGTGGGAGAGCAGGAAGCTCTTGTTTTATTTCAGTTCGGATTTTCACCTGTCCTGAACACCCTAAAGCTGCAGGAGCTGCCTGGCTGCTTCCCTTGCTGCCCTGGGGCTGCTAAGGGAGACATCCAGGGTTAATTCAGGAGAGGGATCCCTCTGAGGCACAGGGATGCTTCCCGATCACTCCAGAAACATCCTGTACAGAACATTCCTGTAGGGCTGGCAGAGCCTCTGTCACTCTTCACAGTGAGGAAACAGCAATCAGAGAGGACAGTGGCCATCCGGGCACTGGGGGTTATCCGTGATTTATCCGGGTGTTGTGGATTCCCCTGGATCCCTGGCAGTGCCCAAGGCCAGGCTGGGCAGGGCTGGGAGCAGCCTGGGACAATGGAGATGTCCCAGGGGTGGCACTGGGTGGGATTTAAGGTCCCTTCCAGCCCAAGCCAGGCTGGGATTCCCTGATTCTCTCCTCAGGAAAGGCACACAGTTCAGTCCAATTCCCTCTGAGCAGGCTGAGAGGAGACCCTGGCCCCAGAGCACTAACAGGGCATCATAAACTACTTTTTTCTTCTTTTTTTTTCCTTATTCCCTTTTGCCATGCCTAACCAGCAGGATAACAGCAGGCTGGGCTCACACCTGACTTAGAAACACTACCCAAATACCTCACAAATTTCCCAGCTCAAGGCTTTGTCCGTGGTTTTGCATTTCCTTAGGGCAGAGGGACTTTCTCAGGCCAGGTGTTTAACACACACCTGTCTGACAGCCTCAACCTGACTAAAAGCCCAGTGAATTACAGCAGCACATCAGCTCACAGCACCATTCTTCTGCACTCTGAACCCTCAGTGACACAGAAGAACAGCACCATGAGACATTCCAGGTCTCTTAGAAGGTGCCTGATCTGAGCATCCAGTCCTGCTGCAGCATTTTGACAAATGCTGAGTATTAATCCATTGTTGATTTATTTTAATGCAATAAAAACAATGTAATAACCAAGCTGGGTCTTTAGTGATCTCTTCCCATAAAAGAGATCAGTTTCAATATAGCAAAAGGTCTCTTGGGGATTATGCTTTTGGCCTTAGAAAGGTCAAATGGATCAAAGTAATGAAGTTAAAACAGCATAGGAAGTTATTGCCTGTCACCTGAGCTGAACTGCAGTGCTCAGTGCGGAGCTGCAGGAAACAGCTGAGTTTTCCTCTCAGGTCCCTCACACAGGCTCTGCTCCCAGGGTCTGACACTGCTCTGCCTCCCAGTGAGCCAGGCTGGCTCATTGATTTCACAGCAAATCAGGTATTTCTGGCATTTGGCATACAAAGGGATTTGACTGGGGCATGAGATGGCAAATGCCAGAAATCTTAGACTGGTTTGGACTGGAAGAAACCTTAAAGCTCATTTCATTCCACCCCTGCCATGGGCAGGGACACCTCCCACTGTCCCAGGCTGCTCCCAGCCCTGTCCAGCCTGGCCTTGGGCACTGCCAGGGATCCAGGGGCAGCCACAGCTTCTCTGGGCACCCTGTGCCAGGGCCTGCCCACCCTCCCAGGGAACAATTCCTGCCCAGTATCTAATTCAATGTACCCTCCTTCAGTTTAAAGCCATTGTTCCTTGTCCTGAGGCACACCAGAATGGGGTAAGTTGCCCTTTTCCTTGGCAGAGATCTCCTTTGTCATCTGGTGCGGCCCCATTCTCTGGCTGGACAAAGTAAGCCAGGGTTCTCTGACACTTTTATGTTCAGATTAAGCTGGTCTAGAATGAAGCTGCTGCTCCAAGGGCAGCTGCCTCCTTTCTGTCCCCAGAACTGTGATCCTGCCTCCCCCCCTTCAGTCCAAGCACGGGAACAGGCACACAGAGTCTCTGCAGCAAGAAGAGACCCAGAAGGACCATCAAGCCCCACTCCCTTGCAGGACTAGAATTAATCCAATGACTGATCACATCCTCCAGATGTTTCTGGCGCTCTGGCAGCCTTGGTGCCATGGCCACTTCCCCAGGGAGCTTGTGCCAGTGACCCACCACCCTCTCAGGGATGAGTCTTTAGAGGATATTTCGAGGAGATGAGAATATTCAAGAATATTTAAGAAGATAAAAGCAGACTTTGGGTCAGGCAGAGCTCCTGTTTCATGTCAGAAGGTGATGCCCAGGGGAGAGCACAACAACAGAGCAGGCACAGAGACATTTCCCAAAATAAACCATTTTCAATTAAAGGACTTTCCACTCCCGTAGGGTCAACTTTAATGTACATTTGGCAGACACAGAAGGAGCTGGATCCCATTTGGGTAGTGGCACACCATTAGCCCAGCCTCACTGGGGCCCCTTTAAGCCACCTCTGTGGATTAATTGGTATTCTGGATCAATTAGCTGAGCACAGCCTGATTATTGCCTGTATTGTTTAACCATGATCCCATTATCCACAGTCAGGAAGGCATTCCCTTCCCTCGGAGCTGTGAGCACTCCCTGTCCCAATGCTCCTCTGTCCAGGTGAGAGGATTTCTGACCCTGCTGCAGAGCTCAGCTCTGGCTGCAGCACAGCACAAACAGGAGCAAGATTCATGGGGCCACAAACCCGAATGAACACCAGCAGAGGTAACACAGAGGTCACCCTACAGCTCCCCTTCCCAAAGCACTTTCCAAAGGGAATAACCAAGTTACACTTAATGCAATAGTGAGTCCATGCAGCTGAAAATAGCTCCTGACCTGGTACACAGGATTTGTCCAAGTCTCTGTCTTAGGTCACACAGGAGAGTCCACTCAATCAGCAGAATTTTAGGCTGGCGCTTTTTTGACAGTTAAAACTGCTGAATTAGTTTATGGTTAAAAAAAGAATGCCAGGAAGATATTTTGAGAGTGGAAGTGCTGCACTTCGTCAGAGGTGAGCTAAACTTAGAGGGCCTGAGGTAGGAAGAGAAGGGTGTGAGTGACACCTCCATGGGACAGCTCCATCCCCTGGGGACCAGGCTCCTGGTGGCAGTGCTGGCTTGTCTTTAGGGGAAGGAAAAATGGAATGATTCCAGGCACCAGCTCTGAGTTAGAGGTCTGATGCACTTAAAAATTTAGAGATGATAATAACCAAGTAAAAGCTTATTTTCTTTTCAAAAGAATGCTGCCAAGTGTTTCCCATTTGTTCTTCTTCCATAGCCAAAAGGGAAAAAAAAATAAAAACAGAGCAGTTGTTGACAAGGAAATTTAAAATGGTGAGTGCAAACCATCCATACCAGCTTGGGATGTGTCTCTGAGTCCTTGCTTTCATCCACACCAGTTTGGGATGTGTCCCTGTGCTCCTGCTTTCATCCACACCAGTTTGGGATATGTCCTTGTGACCCTTCCTTCATGCAACACCAGTTTGGGATGTGTCCCCTCCTTCATCCACACCAGTTTGGGATGTGTCTCTGAGTCCTTGCTTTCATCCACACCAGTCTGGGATGTGTCCCTATGTCCCTGCTTTCATCCACACCAGCTTGGGATGTGTCCTTGTAACCCTTCCTTCGTGCAACACCAGTTTGGGATGTATCCCTATGTCCCTGCTTTCATCCACACCAGCTTGGGATGTGTCCCTGTGTCCCAGCCTTCAGCTCTGTGAACACTGGGTCTCTTGCTGTTTGTTTTGACTCTCTTGAGCACTTCCCTGTCCCTGTGAGTCACCCAGGGCCGGCTCTGAGCAGAGCTCGGGCGGGTCTGTTCGGTGCTAATGAGGGGGGAGAGGTGAGAAGTGACTCACAGGGATAGGAACGCACTGAACGGCTCTCAGCTCAGGACCTCACAGTTAATCCTGCAGCCCCAAAACAACCCGAGCAGAGCCAGGGAGTGCCCAGAGAGGAGGGTTTGCAGTTCAGAACTCTCCTGTGTACCACGTACTGGCACACCTCATCCCTGATTTACAGGAAGAAGGGTTAACCTGCTGCATCAACATCCTCCTCTTCACAGGACTTGTTTGGCACCCAACAAACCAGGGCTTCAGGAGTGCTGGAAACAATACAGGTGTTCCACAATGACTGTTCTACTCCAGAATAACCTGTATTTTTGTATTAATATTTCTTTGGCCATGATGATACTGATGTGTCATTTCACAAAAGACAAGTGAGATTCAAGCCCCTCTGTACTTACAGAGGAGTACAAACACTGCTGGGTAAGCTCTGTGCCTGCAGCTAAACCGTAAATGTCACATTTAGATGCAATTTTGTGAAAAACAAGCTGACCAAGGTAGTGTCCACCCTCGCTGCGGGCTTATAACTCACAGTGTTCATCTCCTGTCATCAGTGCAGAGGCATTGAACAGAATCACAGGATTTGGAAAGGACCTTAAAACCCATCCCATTCCACCCCAGCCATGGGCAGGGACACCTCCCACTGTCCCAGGCTGCACCCAGCCCTGTCCAGCCTGGCCTTGGGCACTGCCAGGGATCCAGGGGCAGCCACAGCTTCTCTGGGCACCCTGTGCAGGCCCATCCTCACAGCGAAGGATTTTTTTTCTTAATATCAAATTTAAAGCATTTAAATCTAAATATGCTATAGCCTTTCCCTGAGGTACAGAAGGACAATGTTGTCCCATGGTTTTGGTTTCCCTCCTGGGCTGAGCTGCTGCTCCTCTGTCACTGAATTTATACCTGTGCTACAAGGAACAACATTTTTGTCCCAGTTTAAAACGTGACTCGCAGCAGTAAACTTGAGTATTGCATGCTTAACATCTTTCATGTTTTGCACACAAGAGTGAAACAAGACTAGACAGCTGATTTAATAGAAAGGCTCTGGAGCTACAGGATATAAGGCCAGGATGGCTGCCCCATCCCTGGAAGTGTCCAAGGCCAGGTTGGACCAAGCTGGGATAGTGGGAGGACTGGATCGGCTTTAATGTCCTTTCCTGGGATTCAATGTACCAACCTCCAGACATTGTAATTCAAAACAAATATAGACTCACACCAGTGACCAAGGAGGAGAGCCTGTCATGTGAGGAAGACACACAGAACTGGATGGTCCAGCCCAGGTTTTGCTGGTAATTCCTGCAAATGAGAATTGAGTGGGGCAGCTTTGGGCCATATCCCTGGATTTGGGCCAGCCCCATCCCTGGCTCTGCTCCATGCCAGCCCTTTCCCAGGCAGTCCCACCTCACCACTTCACTTTGTTCTCAGTTCATGGACAAAAACACCTCAGGCTCTGACACAACAGAAACCAAAATGAGCAGCAGAGGCTTCCAAGGGCTCCAACAGCTCTGAGCCACCAGCCTGTCCAGGAGCTGAGCCTGTCACAGTCACTGTCACCACAGCTCAGCCTGTCACAGTGGGAATGCACTGCCTGCACTGCCACACCTGCCCAGGGACACGCAGCAGCCATGGCAAACAACAGAGGACATCCCAAGGAGCTAAAAACAAAACTCACACAGGATTTGTGCAGCAGGGACGGAGTTTGTTAATCCAATCACTGGAACTGGAACAGTCGCCCAGGGCTCGCACAGGCCTGGCCCTTGTGCTCTGTGTGTGCATCTCCCAGCGTTGTGTCCCCCACAGCCACCTTTACCCGGGCTCCAGGTCTCTGTGAAACCTCCCTGCAACAGTAACACTGCCCTTGATAACAGAAAATTCCCGTTTTCCATCAAAAGGAGCCGCACTGTCAATCATTGCTCACAATTTCACCCCAATACAGCACTTAATTAATCTGCTTTCTTGCACTCTGAGCTTACTTAATTACCTGGTCAGGTTATGGACAGGGATAAAGTCCTGTGGAATTACAGGGTTTAGGCCAGGCATGGGGTCAGTGGGCAGTGAAGGAGCTCACACGCCCTGTGCCCTCACTCAGCACAGAGGGAAGAGGCCAGAAACCAGCGTGGGGGAAAACACCTGGTATTTCCTGTTGGAAATTATGTAACTTTCTGAACTAATTGTGTTAATTAATTGTAAGCAGTGCTCACTTTCAGCCAGCAGTAGTTAAGTTTCGTCACATACTCTTATTGTTACTTTGATCATTAAATCACCAAAAACTCAAGTTTGCTAAAACTAACCCTGCCAAGCTTCAATAAACAAAGCTAAAGGCAGTTGGAGATTGACATCTGGGATCTTAAGTTTATGACCCTTCAAGGGCATTGGAGTAAGCAGAAAATGCAGACGAGATTAAGGCCTGGAAAGCTGAAAATTCCCTGACTGAGAAAAAGAAGACAAACGTAATAAAGAATGTAGACCAGATTAGCATGAAGAGCGAGAAATTAATAACCAATAGCGTATAAAATACAAAATAATGAAGAGAATTATGTAACTTAGAACCAATGAACATTCATTTATTTGTTAAAAATGTGTAAATAATTGGAAAAGTTTTGCATCTGCGTTGGTGGAGAGGCCAAAACTTTGTCAGCCACACATCTCTTGGCCAAGGATTCAGTAATGCCTTACTCGCTAGCAGTGTCAGAGGGAGTCTTACTTAACCCGAGGGTTTTGGATGACTTGAGTAACCCTCCCTTGGACACCAGCTCAGCCCCAGGGATCCAGCAGCTCCCCTCCTCAGGCTGTCCCTGTGTCCTGGCTCTGCTCCCAGCCCCGACAGCCCCTCAGTGCCCACGGTGTAACACAGCTTTCACCTGAACCTGTCCCATCACCTACACCTGAACCTGTCCTTATCCACCACCTACACCTGAACCTGCACCTGTCCCATCACCTTCACCTGTCCCTGTCCTACCACCTACACGTGCCCCTGTCCCATCGCTTATCTCTGTCCCTGTCCCATCACCTACACCTGAACCTTTCCCTGTCCCACCACCTACACCTGAACCTGGCCCTGTCGTGTCACCTGAACCTGGCTCTGTCCATCCCCAACACCGGTCCCTGTCCCTGTCCCTACACTTGCATCTACACCTATAGCTACGCCTGCCCCTATCCCTGCCTTTACCCCGTTCCTGCTTCTCCCTCTCCTCGTCCCTCTTCTTCCTTTTCCTTCTCCTTCTTTTCTTTCTCGTTTCCTTTCCCTTCCCGTCGCTCCCGCGCCCCTCAGGCCGCCATTTCCCGCCGCAGCGGCGGGGCCGCGGTGCGCGCC
>JAHLSL010000016.1:472491-483507 GCA_025920805.1 Petroica traversi
CTGGGCTGTGTCCCCGGGCGCTGCTGAGGCCATGCTCCGGCTGCGCCTGCTGACGTGGGACGTGAAGGACACTCTGCTGCGGCTGCGGCAGCCCGTGGGCCAGAGCTACGCGGCCGAGGCCCGGGCCCACGGGCTGCAGGTGCAGCCGGAGATCCTGGGACGCTCCTTTCGGGAGGTGTACAGAGCCCAGAGCCAGCGCTTCCCCAACTACGGCCACGGCCAGGGCCTCAGCTCCCGGCAGTGGTGGGTGGATGTTGTCAAAGAGAGCTTCAGGCTCTCGGGCGTGCAGGACGAGGCAGCCCTGACGAAGCTGGCAGAAAAGCTCTACCGCGACTACTGCAGCTCTCACAACTGGGAGGTGCTGCCGGGAGCCGCCGAGACCCTGAGGCGCTGCCGCCAGCTCGGCTTCCGCATGGGCGTCGTGTCCAACTTCGACAACCGGCTGGAAGTCATCCTCTCGCAGTGCGACCTGCGGCACCACTTCGAGTTCGTGCTCACCTCCGAGGCCGCGGGTTTCGCCAAGCCGGACGGGCGGATCTTCGAGCAGGCGCTGCGGCTCGGCGGGGCCCGGCCCGAGCAGGCAGCTCACATCGGGGATGACTTCAGCCGAGATTACCGGGCAGCCCGGGCCGCGGGCATGCACAGCTTCCTGCTGCGGCCGGCCGGGCAGGGCGAGGGGCCGGAGGTGCCTCCCGAACACGTCCTGCCCACGCTCAGCCACCTCTTGGCTCGTATCGAGAAGCAGTAGCTGCGGTTCGGAGGGGTCCGGTGCTGCTGCCGAGTGCTGAACTGTCCTGACATGGCATTTCTTGCTGCCAGGTGGGCAGGGCAGAGCAGCAAGTCTGAGCTGCCTGTGGAGCAGGAGGAATGTTCATGCAATAAAACATTTCTGATGCCCAGCAGTGGAGCAGATGTGTTTCATGGCTCTAAAAACACTACAGAACAGGGTCAGCAGTGGGGCGGGGTCGCTCCAGACGGTCATTCTGGCAGGAGATGGAGGCAGATACTGACTGAGGTTTATTCCTTCTCAGTCACTCTGGGGAGAGGCTCAAGCATCCCTCAGCTCAAGTTGGCCCTGTCCCAGGGGAGGTCTGCCCACACAGAGCACCTGGACACCCCTGCCCAGGCCTTGCACCCTTCAGTGGACCCCAGCTTTGCCACCTCACATCATCCCCCCTCTTCCTAATAGTGGAGGGCAGGAGGTGCCTGCAGATCTGGAGTAAAACAGTCTGGAGTTGGGCAGTTTCACTTAATGAATTGCCAGTTAACAAACTTTACTGATTTGGGTAGTGAGAAATAAAGATGACCATTTTAAACCCCTCTTTCTGGCTCACCTCCAGGCCAACACCTCTCCTTCCTCCCTGCCTGCTGCCATCTGCTCCCCATGTCTGTACCACGTTACACTCAAACCTCACTCCCTTGGGACACTCAGGTTTGGTTTCTTTCTGCTGCTTTTTGCGTGTTCCTCTGCTCAGACATGGCTACAGCCCCCCAGCAGTGCCCCTGTCCCAGCACAGTTCTCCCACAAGGGACAGCTCCTTGCACTGTCCCTGCTCTGCAGTGGGGTAGCTCCCCCCAAAAGTGTCTCCAGCTGTGTCCCAATCAGTGAATTACACAATTATTTAGGTTGGAAAAGACTTTTAAGATCGAGTCCAACTACTCCCCCAACACTGTCTAGGCCACCATTAGTCCCCACGTGCCACATCCACACCTTTCAAACCCTTTCAAGGGATTGTGGCTCCATCAGTGCCCTGGGCAGCTGTGCCAAGGCCTGACCACCCTTTCAGTGAATAAATTTTCTTCACTATCCAACCTAAAACCTCTCCTGGCACAATTTGAAGCCGTTTCCTGTTGTCCTTTCACTGTTGCTTGGAAGCAGAACATGACCCCCACCTGGCCCCACCCTCCTGTCAAGGATCTGTAGGGCACAGGATGTTCCTTTCCACAGGCCTC
This sequence comes from Petroica traversi, assembly GCA_025920805.1. Taxonomy (NCBI): domain Eukaryota; kingdom Metazoa; phylum Chordata; class Aves; order Passeriformes; family Petroicidae; genus Petroica; species Petroica traversi. Next base: position 474,445 of record JAHLSL010000016.1, read on the forward strand.
CTCCCTGCCATTTCTCCATACATATCTCTTACTATTTCTCCTCTTTTCACCAGCCCATCAGGAGGCTGGAAACCTGCCTTTGGTGGGACAGGAATCAAACAATTCACTTAGTAGCAGCTGGCCCAGCCAGGCATTCCCAGACCCCTCACCCCAGCACAGGGCATAGGCTCCAGGAGGAGAGGAAAGCTGCGGAAAACACGCCAGGAACAGGTGTAGTGAGAAGGCAGGTGTTGTCTGAAGGCCCCTGTACACAGCCCACAGCCCTGCCGGGCTCCTTCCCCCGGCACTGTGCAGAGCACGCTCAGCCACACCCCCTCATGGGAGCAGCGAGATGCTCTGGTGTGCCACGGCAAAGACGGGATACACGGGCTCCAGGAAGGGCTGGCGGTGGGAGAAGAGGATGGCGCAGGAGTCGGGGTCGTAGAAGAGCAGCTCCCCCCCAGCAAAGTCCAGCAGGACCCCGATCTCTGCCGGGGCTTTGATCAGCTCCACGGGCTGGGGCTGCCCCGCGTGCAGGAAGCGGAACTCTCTGTCATAGCGTGAGAACACCCAGGAGGCAGCGTTGAAGCCCAGGCGGCCCTCGTTGGCAGAGCCCTTCCTGGGCACGGAGCTATAGCAGACCCCCAGCTTGTAGGCACAGCTCTGCTCCACGCTGACCTTCCAGGCACAGACCCCCGACTGGAAAGGTGCAGTCGCCAAAGCGTTGGGCCAGTGGTCAAACCGCTCGGGGCAGTCCGAGTCCACCTTTGCTTTCTTGGGGCTGAAGGTCAGGGTCCTCTTGTCTTCTGACAGGCTGAGGTGAGGGCTAAGGGTTTTTTCATCGATGTGGATCTCCTGAGAGCCTGCAAGAGAAGCCATGTGGAGAACACTGACTTGGTGGCCACCACCTGAACTACCTGAGGTAGTTATGGCCATCAGAAACACAAACGCAACCACACTCTCCTCACACCTCGCTCCTGGGGCCTCATCTGCTCCCCAGGGTGACAGTGCTGGGGACTCAGGCTGTGTGCCACTGCTTCTCCTCTCAGCCAGGGCCAGAACAAGGCAGAGACTCACCAAAGCCCAGACTCACCAGACACCTCTCTACCTTGCACTGCTGAAGCCCTGCTCATCTTCCTCTGACCCTGGCCTGACTCCCCACAAAACAGAATTCAGCAGGTTTGGTTCACCCCACTTTTGGGAGAGATCCAAGCCTCAGATCTTGTCCTTTCCCACCCTCACGGTGGGTGAGCAGGACCTGGCTGCTCCTCCCCCAGCCAGGGGAGCCAAGAGCCTGGCAAGAATGGGAGGGCTGTGTGCAGAAAACCTGCAAAGCTGGAAAAACAGGACTGGAGAGGGCCGGGCAGGGAAATCTCTTTCCTGCTACAAAGCTTCAGGTGTTGATCAACCCACCCCGAGGTGCTGGGAGGAGCCGTGGGGGGAGGTGGCACCAGGCTTAGAGCTGAGCATGGCTGTGGCTGGATCTGGCTTTGCTGGAAAGAAGGGGGTGCCCAGCTGCACAAACGCAGCCAGCAGCAGCCCGGGGTGAACCAGGCTGGCCAGAGGACACTGCACCCACTGTGGGTCTGCACCGCTTCAAAATCACAAAATTACTGGACTCTTAATGTTGGAAAAGAATTTTCTAAGATCATGGTGCCCTGCCCTGGCTGCGTGCTTCCCCCTGAGACCCCTCAGTGGGTCTGCAGGCTGTGGAATTGCACAAGTGTGTCCCTCAATCCCTAAATTTGTGAAGCTGGGATGAGGCTGATGCCCAGCAGATTCACCTGCTCCTGAGGAGACCCAGTTCCTGCCAGACTCACCCCTCCTTTCCCTGTCTTCCCCCACCCTCGCTTTAGTCAATTTAGGTCTTAAGCCACCATGGAAACAGGGCTGGAGGGGTGAGTCAGTGGCTCTCCCAGCCCTGCCAGCAGCTCTACCCCCTCTTGCCCAACACCCTCTGCTCAGCATCCAGCACATAGCAGGATGAGCCCTTAAAGAACCAAAGGATGACCTCAACAGGGCCATCCCACAGTCCAACCTGCTCCAGGACCCAGATCAGCATCCCTCTAACAGCAAACAGCACTCAGCAGCAGCAATGCTCCAGGGCTTCCTCAGGCTGCACCTGCCCAGGTGCTCCCTGGCAGATGAACCAAGGCTGAATTACCCCTTTGCAAGTCAGTGCCACACACCTGTGCATGTTAGGTAGGAGTTATTGCAAGCAGGAGTGAGCCCAAAGAGGAGCTGAAGCCAGCATTTCCTTCAGCAGGAGCTGCCAGCCTCATTCATCTGATGATTTATTTCCCCACACAGCAGCCAAGCCTGAGCTCTCCACAGGGTTCTGGGGCTGCCCACGCTGCTGGTGTGCAGGGCAGCTTTCCAGGAAGCCAAATGCTGCTCTGAATTCATAGAAAACAGAGCAGCACCAGGCTTTATCTTCCTCTGGCAGAAGGAGGGCACACTAAACCTCCTGTTGAGCAACTCACAGCTAACCTAGGGCTGCATCCTGGTGGTCCATGCAGGGAAACACCACCCCAGTGACACTCAGGTTGCTTTGCTGTGGCATTGCAGCTCCAGGGGAGCATCCAAGGGAGGGGAAGTGCTGGCAAAGAAACAGCAGAGTAATTCAGATCAGCAAATTTTGCCCCTCACACAAGTATTTTGTCATAATTAAATCTGGATTTTCACATATAATTCTGATTAATGATTCCACTGGGAATTCATCCTGCCCCCAAGTCTATTTTCTCTGTCCTGTATCCATTGGGGTAGCCTTGGGACATGAGGAACGCTGAGACAATAAATTCCCATGGTTAACAGCTCTGGGAAGCACATTTGTGTGAGCTGCAGCACATCTGACTGCTTTTAAAAATCCAAGTTCCCATGAACCAAGATCCCTCCCAAAACAGTGCCAGGGGATTTACATCATCTCGTGGTCTAAGGAAGAAGCTGCCAACCCCAAACAGAAGTGATACAGAAGCCTGGATGCCAAGTGAAGGCATCAAAGGAATCGTGTTTATTTTTGAGAGTGAAATGGAGGCCCTTTTGCTGCTGCTTTCCAAGTTTTTGAGAGGGTATGGAGCAAGCCATCAAAGCTCGGAGTTTTCTGTTTTCAAGCAAATAAACAAGAGAGCCACCTGCTCACCTGCCTTTGGGAGAAGGGACCACAGAATGACACTTCACATTACTGTGTCTTAAGGCAAGCTCAGACCACTGCAGTTAATATTAAATCTCTAAGACTTGGTCCAGGGTGGACTGTGGACTGATGAGATGCCCAAGGATACACCAGGCATCCTCAGCATGCAGTAGTGACATGTGAAATGCAACCACACACTCAAAGAAACCTGTATAGAATAAAATTCCTGTGTAATGTGTGCATCAGCACAATCACCACAAGCCTTGAATGCCTTAAAGTCACAAGGGAGAGGAATCCTTAAAAACTCCATGTCAAAACAAAGAAAATTAGGGAAAGGCTTTCTGCTTGACTCCATAGCTCTGAATACTGAGAATCTGCTCGACTGATTCTTTCAGGAAGAACTTCTTCACTGAATGGGCTGTAAATCCTGGAAGGGACTGCCCAGGGAGGTGGTGGAATGACCATTCCTGGAGTGTCCAAGGCATGACTGGACACAGTGTTCTGGGCTGGGTGACAAGGTGGTGATCACAGGTTGGATTTGATGGTCTTAGAGATCTTTTCCAACATGATTGGAAAAGATCTGGGATTGTGTGACACTGTCAATGCACCACTGCAGGGGCTGGCATAGAATCACACAGTGATTTGAGTTGGAAGGGACCTTAAAGATCATCCAGTCCCAACCTCTTGCAGGTTTCCAGGACTGCCAGCACTCACAGATTCCAAAGAGGGAAACTAATCACAAAAGGAAAGCAACACCAGAGTTTGCAGTAGAAGAAACACATGATGGTAGTGCTAAGTAGGCACAGACTCTCAAGCTAATAGTTAAAACTATGAGAGCAATAAAAGCCTGAAGTGCAGACTTTGGAGAGGAGCCTGGAAACAGGGAAAAAACTGGAACAGCTCATCAGAACCACAGCAAGATGAGCAGAAATCTGAAGTTTGTACAGAATCTTTATAAAAGCCACCCTAGGGACTGCTCCCAAGGCAAATTACAAAGGATGTTGCCATCTCTGAGAAACAAAAAATACATTTGAAATACTCTAACAACAGACTGAAAGCCAGAGTAAAAGCAAACATTTCACAACCAGCCATCCAAGCACATCACAGCCGGAAGAAAAACGTCTTTCCCTGCTTAGCACAGCCAGCACCAACCAGGTAAACCAGTCCCAGAGTCCATCAGTGGCCTGGCAAATGCCTCCAGTGCAGCCTCAGCTGCACAGCAGGAACTGAGCCAGAGCACAAACACCTCTAGAACCACCAGCTCGTGCACAGTCACAACCTCAGCTTGTGATCAGAAAGCTGCTCCATCTGCTCACTGCACTGGTCAGTCACACAGGTATCCCACAGATGAAATCACCTTCTCAAAGCTCCAGAAACCCAGTGCTAAACGTTGCAAACAGAGATTTCTGTGACAGAGATTCCTACAGCAGCATCAGCTTCACTGCTGTCACCGAGAGAAACACCAGCACTGCTGTCAGCCAGGAAGCAACAAAAGCAACCGCACAATGTGAAACTACAGAGCTGATAAAACACACACAACCTTTTCAAACTCCAATCTTCCCTGAGCCACAACCTGCTTGGAGCTGCTGCTCCTCCTAAGCCTCCCACAGCTGCTGCTGCCTCCCTGAATGCAGGGCTTCAAGAAACAAGCAGGGGCTGGGAGAGTAGAGGGGCAGTACACAGCATGAGGAAGCTTTGACACAGCGTGAGGGTGTTTCTTTGGGCACAACATGAGTGAGGGTGCAGGAATCTCTGGGGCACATGAGATGTGAGCAAGACACTGACCTGTGAGGCAGCAGAGCACAGCACAGGCCCACAGTCGATGCAGAAGTGGACTCTGAACACAGGTCTGATTAAAGTTTAACTTCAGGGACTCCTGTGGCTCCAAGATTCCCTCCGCCACCTCTGTCCTAGCAAAGGAAAACAGGAATTGTTTCAAAATACAATGATTTATTGTGCTGGGAGGTGTTTATAAAGATCCCAAGAAGGTATGGCAGAGGTTAAAGAGGAGCTCTGGCTGCAGAGACCACAGCAGGGGTGCCTGGGCCAGCTCTCACCCTGAGTGATACTTTCGGTTGGCTTTGCTCACAGCTCCTTGTGAAAGGGCTGCAGTGTTGTAAAGCACATCCCAGCAGCCTGAGTCAACAGCTCCTCACTCAGCAGACACAGGGTAAATAAATGTGTCTGAGAGCAGCCCTCAGGGTACCAGGGGAGCACAATGAACAGGCAGAGAATCAGATTTCCCTCTACTGCCAGAGGCCCACGGTCTGGTTGTGAGGACAGGCTGTGGCACAGGCTGCTGGGGATGTGCTGTGGCACATTCCATGCTCTCCACAGGCACAAACACCCCCACAGTGCAGCCAGGGCCAGCACCCTCGCAGCAGCCACAGAAATAAATTACTTAAATCAAATTAAAGGTGTTTCCTCAGGGAAGGGCAGCTCAGTGTCACCAATGGGTCTGTTAAGGACACTGACACCTGCACCTGGCTCTCCCTGCCCATCTCCCTCCCCAGAGCTGGGGCGATGCTATGCCAGCCGCCCCCTGAACAGAGCACAGACCATCCCACACCCTGCCAACATCCTGGCACAGGCCTGCTCCATCCCCCAGCAAGCCTGAGGGTTCTCTAAGGAGCTGCAGAGTTCTGCCATAAGCCAGGACTGCTGATCTGGGAAAGCACATGGAGCAGAGACCGAAGGCCACACTGGCATCCCTGTGCTCTGTCCTTGTCCACGACAAAAGCAGCACGAGGGACAAAAGAGGTGTCATGGGGTGCCTTAGTCACAGCACGCAGCACAGGAGCTGTGGGGATGCAGGTGTGGAGCAGGAGCAGGGAAAGCTTGGAGCAGAAAGGTACTGACCTCTCGAAGATCTCTTGTTCTGCACGCTGGGGACAAGGAGAAAAAGAGTCATCAGAGCTGAAATCCCCACAAATGATGCCCCAAACATAGCAAACCCAGGACCCAGGGAGCCATGTTCCCCTTCCTGACCCAGAAGTCACCCCCCACCCAACCCCAGCCCTGGGGAGCAGCAGGAGCATCCAATATCCACTTTCTTCAGCTGCAGCACTTCCCACTTCCTGGGGCACTGTCTGCTGTCTCCACCCTACTAGGACAGGCTGCAGGAACAGCCTGTGCTCCCAGCAAACAACCCCAGGGCTTTCAGCAAAGAGTCAGCTGACCTCATGGTCAGTCCCACTTGTTTCTGTACCTGCTGGGCAGGAGGCACTCTCAAGGTACAGCAAAGTGATAAGAAAATACCTGATCCCTGTTCAAATCCAAGCAGGACACTTTGCATGCCTTCAGCTTCCCTGTGGCATGGCACATGTAGATTCCAGACAGGCACAAGTACCAATACTAACAATCCAAGGTGAGAAACACATGAACCCATAATTCCCCTCCAAATGGAGAAACTGAGGGTGTGGCTGCTCTCTGCCACAGGCAGCTGATGGATCCTGCTCTCCAACCTCTCCTCTCTACAGTGCAGCTATAGCCCAGCACAGAGACACAAACTGCCTTTCCCACCAAAGGAACATCTCCCCTCTTCCCATGAGACTGAGTCTGTTTTCCAAGCCAAGCTGCTGTTCCCCTCCTCTCAAATTTACAGGTGGGAAGCAGAGGCTGAGCATAGTGGTGGCAAGGCAGAGGTCCTGCTCACATCTAAAATGAGAGGAATCACTTGGGTGAACCCAGATGATTCAATAACCAGAGAAGGAACTGAGCAAGGGGAAGCACAGGCTGCTTTGCACGGCAAATATCCCTAACAGGGCTAAGCCAGGCAACACAGGGGACTTTCCAGAAGAGCTGCAGGTGCTTCCAAGAGTCAGTTTTCATTAAAAACTGGTAGCACAACTAACTGCTCCCAACCCAGAGCTGTCCTGGCTGTCCAGCCTAAGCGCAGCTACAATCCCACAGCTTGGAGACCTGACCCTGGGTGGTTGAGGACCTCACTGCAAGCAAGAGCAGGATCAGGAATAGCATCTGCTCTAGGAACCACCAGGAAACCACAGGGGCTTATTAGGACTAGGTCAAGGAGGTTCCCTGAGCCAGAATTTCAAATGTACATCCTGTCCACCTCTGCCTCGGTGCTGTCAGCACAGCAGCTGCTGAACACCACATCTGAGTCCCATAACAAAAAGCGCAGGTCAGCTCCAGGCTGCCTGACTCCCAGTACTCACCAGCAGGTCCTGGTCATCCAGGTTGGTGATCATGTCCACCAGGTAGGTGCGGAGGGCACCCAGCTTGTGCAGAGCCTCTGTCCAGTGCACCTGCTGGGTGACGATGCTCTGGTGTGCCCGCTCCTCCTCGTCGTGCACCCTCTCCAGCAGGCGCTGCTCCTCATTCTCACAGGCCTTCCCCACCAGCAGCAGCCTCTGGATCACCAGCTCCCGCGCCGCGCTGGCCGCGCTCTGCACAGCAGGGACACAGCACGAGCATCAGTCCTGCTCCAGCCACAACAGGAGCCCCAGCTGCTTCTGCTGCCTCTGCCTGGGCTCAGCCATTAGTGCTACTCTGGTAATGAGCCCAGGCCACAGCACCTGGCACCATAACAGTCCCAGTACCTAAGGGACAGAGTACTGTCCCTCAGCAAATCTCCACAAGATTCACTGTTGGTGAGAAACAGGAGAACAGGCTGAGATAGCTGGGGGTGTTCAGCCTGAAGAAAAGACTCCAGGGAGAACTTAGAGCCCCTTCTGGTACCTAAAGGGCCTCCAGGAGAGCTGGAGAAGGACTTGGGACAAGAGCCTGGAGAGACTGGACAAGAAGGAATGGCTTCCCATTGCCAGAGTGAAGGGTTAGATGGGATATTGGGAAGGAATTGTTCCCTGTGAGGGTGGGGAGGCCTTGGCACAGGGTGCCCAGAGCAGCTGTGGCTGCCCCTGGATCCCTGGAAGATTCCAAGGCCAGACTGGCTGGGACTTGGAGCAACCTGGGATAATGGAAGGTGTCCTTGCCCATGGTAGAGGGTTAGAACTAGGTGGTCTTTAAGGTTCCCTCCAACCCAAACCAGTCTGGGATTCTGTGATCCTATCGCTGTCCTTTGTTCTCTCCTCAGTGACAGTAAGGAACAAATAAACCCAGGAATTCCAAGGCACTGATCCTAATGAGATGTTTGATTACTGTACACTCACACCACTGCCTGTGCACATGTTTTAGGCAAATGAAGCAGGAACTACAGGCACACCCTGGTACTCCATTTCCACAGCTGCATCCCAACTATCCCCACCGGGAGCTGAGCATCCCCGCCAGGAATGGCGAGCAGGGAGCAGGCTGGGCCAGCCCCAGGGACTCACCAGGACGCCCTGGTCCTTGGCAGGCAGCACCTCGTCCACGTGCCGGGCGATGGCCGCGCTCTGCAGCTGGAGCCGCTCGCACCGCTCCACGAGCTTGTTCTGGGACACGGAGCAGCGGGGGGATGGATGCGGGCCTGGACGGGGCCCCGAGCCTCCGGCAGCCACCCCACACCCACACCGCCCCGGTCCCCTGCACCACCCCACAGAGAGCCCCTTCCCACGGGGCACCCCAGAACGGCCCCACACCGCCCACACCTGCTGGGAGCCCCTCGCAGAGCCCCCATCCCCATCCTTGGGCGGGCCCACATCCCCCAGGGGCTCCCCATCAAACCCAGCTCCCTGTGGGAACCACGGGCACGGCCCCGCACCCTGCCAGGAACCCCTAGGGCCCCACACACCCCCAGAGTCCCCACACCCCGTCCGGGACCTCCCCACCCTGCCAGCGAACCGCAGGGTCCCACAGTTCCCGCGGTGCCCCCTCACCCCGCCAGGAACCCCTGTGGCCCCAAACTCCCGCAGGGACCCCCACACCCCCCAGGGACCCCCACATTCCCCCAGGGACGCCCATACCCACCCAGGAGCCCTCACACCCCCAAGACACCCCACAGCCGCCCGGGACCCCTCGTCCCGCCGGACCTGCCCAGCCCCTCAGCCCCGGCTCCC
>JAHLSL010000016.1:483907-499523 GCA_025920805.1 Petroica traversi
TGAGTGCGCGCTGGGGCCGGGCCGGGCCGCGGGGCTGCCCCAGCACGGGGACGGGCTTCTTCACAAACCCTCCCTCGCAAACCTCCCCTCGCAAACCTTCCCTTGGGATGCTCCCACTGACCCTCACAGGGACACCCCCATCCCATGGGGCTGCTCCCATTTAACCCCACGGGCCATCTCCATCATAGGGTCTTGGGATGCTCCCATTGATCCCGACAGGGACACCTCTATTCATAGAGACCCAGGATATTCCCATTTAAACCCCACAGGACCACCCTCATCTACAGAGACTGCCAGCACTACCAAGGGGTCACACCCAGCTCTAGGAGCCCAGGATATCCCACATTTTCCCCAAAATTGTTCAAACACCCTCCTCGAAGGGGTGCTTATTCCCCCATGAGGATGTGGCAGCTCTGCTGAGGTCCCCATGCCACTGTTAGGCTGTTGATATTCCCTATCCTACAGGTACAGGTTTCACTGCAGAGCCTGGACAGGTGGAGGCAGCAGCGTGAATTATTTTTTAAAACAATTCCGTTAAAAATGTGTTTGATTTCTGTCAAGCAATGCATTTGGCAGAAAGGGAGGATAAGGGGATCCTACAGCATGAAACTCAGGCTGTTGGAGGTGAAGTTTGGTGTGGATCTGTTGTTGTGGGATCTCTGAGTTTTTAGAGCTTTCTCGTGGAGCAGGTGCTGGATAAAGGTGTGTTGGGATACAGACAGCAAAACCTTGAATGGTGTTCTTCCTGAGCACTGTTCTTATCCAGGATGCAGAAAAATGGCTCTTTCTTGCAGGAGAAGAGGCAGGAGGACAGAGAGACACAGGGCAGAGCTCCCACCTTCCCTGCTGCCTCCTCTGGTCTCTGGCAGCTCCTGGTGAGCTGATGTGCAGGTAGGGATGAATATTAACTTACTGCTTCTTAGAAACAGCAACCATCAGAATTAAAAACTCAGAATTCATGCCTTTTCCTAGAATTTTGGTTTGCAACTTCCAGAGTTCTCACACTGTCAGAGAAAAATCACATTCCTAATGGACTGATATGACTGGGTCTGATTGAAAGAGTAAATTGCCAAATTGTCACAGCACCTCAGTTGTGAGATTCATCATTCCTTTGCAACACGCAAACTCATGGATAGAACAGCAGGAGATTAACTGGGTATTACTAATTGCTAATCACAAAGGCTGTCAGGGTAAAATTAGAAAAGGAATTTTATAGAAACACAACCCCTTTTGCTCAGTGCTTCCAGGATTTGGGTTTCCCTCTTTTTTTTTGTGGGCAGAACCTTCAAGCAGTTTTTTGCTGGAAAAAGCAGGTGGAGTTTTTTTTCCCTTGATTTTGATTAGCAAAATGCTACAGCCACGGGAAGATGGGGATGCCAGCAGACTAAATCCAATTAGTGTGCCTGGAGCTAAGCAGCAGCCAGTTATTGTCTGGGACAATTCACTGTCACTGAGATTGGTTTCTGCTCAGTCTAGGACCCGTGAGGACATGAGGGGAGATCCTGCTCCTCACCTGGGTGAATCTGCTGCAGGGTCTGGCTGTGCTGACCCCGCTTGGGAGGGATGGGGCAGCCTGGCCCCAGCCTGTCCAGTGTTTGCTGAATACATCAGGGTTATCCACATGGTCTTGTCTTGCCTGGAACTGGTGTTTGGACGTGGAAACTCTTCCCAAAGTGTTCCCCAGCTCATGGAAAGATCACTTCAAGTATTGCCAGGCTGTCTCAGCAAAGCTGCCTGTGCCTGCACTTGGTCCCACCTGTTGCTCTACGAGCTTCAGACTGAAGGTGTTTGCCTTCACCAATCCAAAAACTGGGATCTGCAGGATATATGGAAGTCCAGACCAGATCCAGAAGTAAGAGGAGGTGTAAAGAATGACAGGCAGCAGCTCCATCTCTGCTGTGGCCTCACGAAGCTTTGGTGTTTTTAAGCTCCGTGTGATGTCCCAGTGACCTCACCCTGCTGCTGGCTCTGCTCTAAGCTAAAGGTTCCACTCAGGACCGCCAGGTGTCCCCTCTCCGGAGGTTTTTTGTCTTACTCTGGATGCAGTTAGGATGTAGATAACATGTTACCAGCACCTTATCCTGTGTGTGTGACAAACAGAAACCCCTCTGGATCCCTGCTGATGACGAGTCTCCTCACCCACAGGCGATGTCCCCACGGTGCTGATGTGACACCCACCACTGCCTGCTCATTGCCAGGGCAATGGGGAAACAGCAGAGTAAAATCAGCTTCCACACCACCAAATACAGGTAAAGCAGCTGGGAGATCAGATTTTCTTAATAAACCAGGTGTGAGAGTGAATAGAGAGCACAAATGAGCAGACAATATAGAAAGCACAGAGGTTTGGTTTCATTACTGAATGTTTGAAACAGGTTTTCATTTCTAACTCTCACTTCTAAAGTCTGCTCAACTGCTTTGGAGGACTGAAATCCCAAGTGTCACAGGAGTGGCCAAGCACATAACCATGGCCAGTGGTTGTGCTCTGGGACGGCTGAGGCAGAGCTCTGAAGTGGAACAGCTCCAAGAGTAGCTTTTTGGCCCAAACACCCAAACTGCTTCATTGTGTCTTCAGAGCCTGTCACCAGCTTTCATTGCCAAGATGAAATAATTCAGTCCATGGCAACAGGGAGAGGGATCTCTGCCTGGAGAGCAGCACAGGGTGGCAAGGGGGGGATTCGTGGCCAGGGAGGTGTCACAGCAAAGAGCAGCAGAGCTGATCCATGTGAGTGACTGTGGAGGCTGGCGAGGTCAAAATATCTTTTCTTCTTTGCAGCAGCACAGAATGAGCAAACAATTAAATATTCAGCAGCTCTGGAGTTGGGATAAGTCTGCTCCATCTCACTCACAGCCTCTCTCTGGCTTCCTAAGACGGATGTTATCATGTCAGAAGATGCCAGATGTGCCCAGGAATGGCAGCCTGACCTCTCCTGTCAGCCCCTGCAGCTCCCACTGCTGTCCCTGTTCCTCTGCAGGGCCGATGGCTCCGTGGGACAGGCGGGACCTGCTGGTGCCTCCCAGCAGCACAGCCCCGCTCACACCGATGCTGTCACCTCTGTGGCTGCTCTCAAACCAGACCTGTGTGTGTCAGGAGGAAGGGATAAGGTGAGGTATCCCCTGGGGCAGGAAAACGTATCAACATGTTTGAAAATAAGGCTGAAATGTGAGCTCTGAACATTTCTGTGGATGGTAATTGTGTCAGTCCCTGGATTTAGAAAGGAAAAAGGAGCTTAGAGTGTGGGCATGCACTGAAGCACACGGATTCAAATTTTATAACCTCTCCAGAGCTCATATCAGATCAAATGCTCCCACCCAGGCTTGGGATCGCTGGACTGGCCCTTACATCACCTGGATTTAAGGACAGCTGTACATGCTCTAGGAGCTGAAAACCAGAGGAACCTGTTCCCTGCCCTGTGGACTGTGCAGAAGTCTTGGTGTGATGTAACCAAGGATGAGAAAAATCCTCCCTGCCCTGCTCTCGTGCTGACCCATGTCCCTGTCCCTGTCCCTGCAGAACGTGGCCGTGTCCAGCTGGAGGTCTGGGGCTGCCCTGCGCCGCTTCATCGGCCACGAGCGCGAGGTCACCAAGGTGAGAGCCCCGGGGCTCCCTCAGGACCTGGGGGGCCAGGAGTGATGGAGCAGTGCTTTGTCATCCTCACAGGGATCAGGGTATTCCTGGTATCCAGCTGGGGACAGTTTGGCTTGATGACTTTAAGATCTTTTCCAACCTTAACGATTCATGATTATGTGATTAGGTTTTTCCCGAGGTCCCAACAGATCCTTTGGGAAGCAGCATGGAGTGGTTCATGCAGACTAAACAGGGCTGCAGGATGTCTGGATATGAGCTTGTCTTCCCCTCCAAAACTCAGGACGAATTATGAGGTCAAGTTTTTGATGCAGAGATGCCATTCACTTTTCTTCAGGCCTCATTCTGCTACACTTGACATTATTCCACATCAGCCATACCTGGTATACTCTGGGAATAGCAGGGCTTTAATTTCCTTTCTGGGATTGGAATGACAAAGCCAAGCAGGCTCCTGGGAGAGCTGGGGAGGTGTAGCTGTGTGTGGTGTGACCAGTGAACCAATGGGTCCCCTGGGCTGTGGGTACTGCAGGGACAAAGGGGGCTTTGTTCACCTCAGTACTCAAAGCAACACGCACTGGACTCATTTGGGTTTGTTGTGAAGTTTTTCCTGTAAAATGAGGGATTTCTAAGAACAAGACTGAGAGCACCTACCCTCCCTCCCTGGCTCTGAGGGAACAAGGGACAAAAGTGGAAGGCCAGGCTCTTCCCAGGCACATGCCTGCTGTTTTGGGCTGTGGCAAGACAGCAGCATTGTTGTGCTGTCCTTGTAAACTGGGTGGGAACATGAGCAGCTTCTTCTGTCCTTGGCAGGTCACCTCAGCCCTCGACTCCAGCAGAGTCTTCAGCGCATCCCGGGACAAGACAGTGATGATGTGGGAGCTTCATGGGACTTCAGGGCCAAGCCAGCACTTCCCAGGACATGACCTGGTTGTTACTGGCCTGGCTGTGAGCCCAGGTGAGGGACAGCACCCTCCCAGTTCCCAGGGAGTGACTGACAACGTTTCCTGCCTTGTTTTGATGTTAACTTGTGGTTGCAGATGCCTCCCAGCTGTGCACAGGCTCCCGGGACAACACCGTGTGCAAGTGGGACACCGAGACTGGGGAGTGTCTGGGCAGAGCTGCAATCTCCAGGAATCTGGTAGGATCTGCTGGTTCCTCAAATCCCATACCAACATCTCCCTGCCTACATGGTTATTGCACACACGGAGCTGTGTAGAGAGCATTTGCTGTGAGCATGGTGCCAAAGGGAGAGGTGGCTCCTGCTCATCCTTCCCCCTCCACAGGTCACACACCTGTGCTGGGTTCCTGGGGAGCCTTATATCATCCAGACCTCAGAGGATAAAACCACCAGGTAAAACCTCCCTGTGGTCAGAGAGAAGGGAGGGACAGCCTGAGGCACGTGGGGCTGCTGTGTGCTTGGTTGTCATGACCATGGCTGGTGTGGCTAAAAGCTCCCTTGGAGCTCAGTCTCCAGGCAGCGACAGGGCCTGGGAGAAGCACTGGGTGCTGACTGCGGGTGAAAAGGAGAATTTGTGAGAAAGAAACCTGGAGAGTGATCCAGCAAGGATCCAGAGATGCAGGGAGGGTTTGGGAGCAGCCAAGGCAGAGAGCATGGGCACAGCTGGGGTGTGCGGGAGGGCACAGAGCAAAACCTTCGTGGTGATGAGGCCTCAGGGTGCCCCTGGCCTCTGCTGTTCCCTGCAGGGTGTGGGACAGCCGGGAGCTGCAGGTGGCACACACGTTCCCAGCCAAGCAGCACATCCAGACGTGCTGTGACGTGAGCCAGGATGGGCGGTACTGCCTGAGCTGCAGCAGCGGCTCCGCCGGCCACGGCGTCGAGGCCACCGTGAGTGCCAGCAGCGAGGCCTGGGCTCCTGCTCCCCTCCCTCCCCTGCCCTGGCAGGCAGGGACAGCAGCACAGCACTGCTCAATGGTCTGAGTGCTCCCCTTGCCTTGGGCTGATGTCCCAAGTGCTTGGTGTCTTCCTGCCTGTCCCTTTGGGAAGTTCTGCTCAGGGAATAACAGCAGTTACTCTTCCTGATGAAAGCACTGAGATTTGCCCCATCCCTGGAAGTGTCCAAGGCCAGGTTGGATGGGGCCCTGATCTGGTGAGTGGTATCCATGCCCATGGCAGGGAGTCGACATGAGGAGGTCTTTAAGGTCCTTTGCACCACAAACCAGTCTGGAATTTCATTTTAGTAAAACACACAGGGAAAAAACAACAGATGGCATTGAGGAGCACAAGGTTCTTGCAGGAAGTCTCTAAGAGACTCCTCCAGGTGTTTCCAAACCAGGGATTCAGTCCTGCAGGTTCTCAGTCCTGTGTGTGAGGATCAAGAGGATGAAACTATCCATCCCAGGATAGGCAGGGATGAGGATGGGAACGGGCTGGACACTTCTTACCTGCCTGCATAGTCTTAGCTTGTGGCTCTAATGGGTGTGGACCAGTGGTGAAAATCCTTCAGGCTTTGATGTGTTCCAGGACTGGAAGCAGGAGCAGGGACAAGGGCAGTAGCCATGGTACTTTTGAGGATTGGTGAGGAGCTCTTTATCCCAACCCACCCTCCTGTCTTGGTAAAACAACTCCATGCTGGCAGAGCTGGGGCTCTAACACTGCTTGTTTGCTGCAGCTCTGGGACCTGAGGCAGACCAGGGGCCGAGTGTGTGAGTACAAAGGGCATTTCCAGACCACCACCTCGTGTGTGTTCCTGCCCCGGGGCCCAGCCCTCGCCCCCAGCATTGCCACATCCTCCAGCGACAGCACAGTGAAGGTCTGGGACCAGGACACTGCAGGTAGGGGAGGCTCCTGCCCACTCCGTGTTCCTTTCTCTGGATAACAAACTCCCCTCAGTTCTGTCTCCTGGTGGTGATGGGCAGGGTGACTGCTGCAATCCCTGGAGTTGATTCCAAGCCAGCTGCAGTGCAGGGTGGAGAAATGTCCCAGAGCAAACCCAGGGGTGTGAAGGAGTTGCATGTCAGAGATGACAGAGGTCCTCCCTCAGCTAAGAGGAAAAATTACCAGGCAGCTTTTAAAGATACATTCGAGTGAATCGATGAAAGGACAAATGATAAAAAAACAGAACAGGGGAACTCCAAAGATTTCTGCAGGTACAAGTAGGAAGTTGCAAGGAACAGAATTTGTGCTGGAGGACAGAGGGCTGATCAGCCAACACCCTCAGTTTGGTTGTCCTCTTGAAGAGGAATCATGGGCATTTTGGGGTTAAATGTGGTGGTGAGGGTGAGTCCCTCCCTGAGCTGGACACAAAGGTGTCTGCCTACCAAGCCCTGCCATGGCAGCAGCTTCTCAGTAACCCCTGAGCTGCAGGCAGAGACCTCTTGAGAAGCTGTTCAGGTTCACAGCATTGGACACTCCCCGGGGCTAAGCCCCTCTCCAAGGGAACTTATTTAAGATAGGATGAAAATAGAAACCTGAGGCTCCCCTGCAGAGAAGGACCTTCTGTTCTCTTACCTGTTCCTGTGCCTGGTTCCTGTGCACCCCAGGGTGGCTGCAGGGCTGGCAGCAGCTTTGATCCTCTTGCCTTGCCAGCTGGGTGAGCCATAATGCAGCTGCTCTGGGAAGGGTGCAGGTCACAGGAGGGGCAGCTGCCTGGGGGTCCGGGCCAAGAGCAGCTCTGTTTGCAGCTCAGGCTGATGTCTCACAAGCTGTCAAGGGGGTTTAATAACAGACACAAACAGAAAGGCTCAGGTGGCACTGGATATTGTAAATCTTATTTCTCTTTCCCTTTTGGAGATCCATCAAAACCGTGTGGTGAGCATAGCACAGCCTTTAGGAAAACTGTAAAAAACTTGGGAGAAAAAGTTGTGTTGGGAATGGCTCCAGGCACGTCCTGCAGCTCTGCCCAGCGGGGGCTGTAGCTCCAGCCCTGCTTCCTCTCCCAGGAAGGGGCAGAGCCTGACCCCAGTCAGGATCCCTGTCAGCCACTGCCTTCCTGGGCAGGGCACAGGGGTGAGGGTGTCTCTTCCAGGGCACATCCCAATGTGCTGCACGTGTGGATCCAGGACCGCGAGGGCAGCAGCTCAGACCCAGCTCAGGCGAGCGGAGCCTGGAGGTGGGAGATGGGTGTGGCCCTGTCTCATCTCAGCAAACCCAGTGTCCCTCCCTTGTCCCTTCCCTTGCAGCCTGCCTGGCCACGCTGTGCCTCGAGGGCTCGGGCCCGCTGGCCTCGCTGGCCGCCTGTGACAGCTCCACCCTGCTCTGTGCCAGTTCCAACTCCGGCATCCACGTGCTCCGCCTGAGCGGCGGTGCAGAGCCGGCCCTGGAGGAGGTGGCAGCGTTCTGAGCACGGGAACCTCCTGCAGATTGTCCCAGGAGGAGGTGGCAGCGTTCTGAGCACGGGAACCCCTGCCCAGACTGTCCCAGGAGGGGACGTGACCCCCACGAGCTCCCCTGACCGTGGGCACCGGGGACTGTGCCTGGGGAGTAGGGGCTGTGTCAGCCGGGCTGTGGGAGTTGCTGGTTGGGTTGGGGTGGCAGGGAGGCACCAGGGCTGTCCAGGGGGAAAGCCTGGATGGTTTCAGGCCAAGCTCTTGCTCCTGACTGAGCCTCCTGCTCTTTCCTTGCAAAGCCTCCGTGCAGCCAGAGGCACGGGATGGGCAGAGGGAGGAGAGGAGATGCCAGGACCAAGGGACAGATCCTTGAGCACCAGGCTGAGCCAGACCTGGGCTTGGACTAGAGGAGATTGCAATTAAATAGTTCTGCTGTGTTAGTTGCTGGCCTCTCATTCCATCATATTTTCCCTGGAAGGAACTGAGCTCAGGCTCCCAAGGAACAGAGAGCTGCTCTGCAGCTAACACCAGGGAGGTGAATCCATCTTCTCTTTACTCCTGAAGGTTTTCATTCAATTACAGAAGTTCTGAGCTGGAGGGGACCCACCAGGATCACCCAGCCCAGCCCCTGTCCCTGCCCAGAGCCCCCAACAGCCCCAGCCTGGGCATCCCTGGCAGCGCTGCCCAAACGCTCCTGGAGCTCTGGCAGCCTCGGGGCTGTGCCCATTCCCTGGGGAGCCTGGGCAGTGCCCAGCACCCTCTGGGGGAAGAGCCTTTCCCTGATCTCCAGCCTGAGCCTGCCCTGGCCCAGCTCCAGCTGTTCATGGCTCCTGTCCCAGAGCAGAGATCAGAGCTGCCCCTCAGGAGGAAGCTGCAGACCCTGATAAATATCCCCCTCTCCTGGCTGAACAAACCCAACCACCTCACCCACCCTCAGCTGTTTTGAAACCAGCAGAAATCAAACTGTGCATTGTGAAATCCCTGTAATTTCTCCATTCCTTGGCAGACCCAGAGCCCAGGATGCACATTCAACACATTTAGATTTTTCTGGTCACAACATTTACAAAACCTCAATTTAAAGAACAAACAGTACAAAAGCTCTCCCCAGGGTAGGGCAAAACAAACCAATCCTACACTGAGTGATCTCACATAGCAAACCCTAAACAGGAGATGCTGACATGGATTTGCAACACCCAGCTCAAGGCAGTAGGCCACAAGGTGATACCTGGAAAAGAAAACATGGTCTGGCCTTGGATATCTAAGTGAATCCAGGGGGATGCAGATCTCCAGAGCTACCTGTGTGGAGGCAGGGAAGGGAGGGCACCAAATGCCTCTCCCTCTGAGCTCTCTCTCTGAAAGCAGATCGGGTTTGAAGTCACACTCCTACCAAAAAGGAAGGTGAGAAGGGCAGTAACAGAGGCTGAGCCACACACCAAACCTGAGGTGCTCTGTGGTTACTGCAAATGTCTGAAGGACACCTGGGAGCCGAACTTGGAAGGGAGGTTGGAAACACATGGATAAAAATTACACCAGGAAATAGTACCTGCAGTATAAAAACAGTCCAAAAACTGGGAAAACCCCCAAGACTTAACTCCAACCAAGCTGGTGCTTCAAACACACCCAAACTCCAGAGCAGCCATGACTGCAGCTGCTGTAACACACTGGAATTGCTGATTCCTATTTTTTTCTTTAATATAAAAAAGCAACTGAAAGTCGTTAATGTGGCCATCCCAGTCCATAACCAGCCCCTCTGAGCTACTCTGCTGTCCAGAGCTTGAAGGTTCTGTCGTAGGAGCAGGTGGCAATGAGCTGCCCATCCAGGGAGATGTCCAGGCCCATCACCTTCCCCTCGTGCCCTGCCAGTGTCTTCAGTGGGGACCAGCCAGGGTGGGTCCAGATCTTGGCCGTGTTGTCGTAGGCGCCCGTGAGCAGGAAATTCCCATGGTTGGCTGCATAGCAGGAGAGAAGGGGAGAAGTGAGACTTGCAAATAAAACATGATGAAATCTCTGCTCAGCAGCACAGGCCTTCCTGAGCTGCAGGAAGGGCAGGGATGGGAGCAGCAGGGACTCACGTTCAAACCTGACACCAGTGACCAGGTTCTGGTGGGCAGGGATGGTGTAGATGCACTTCCTCTGCCGCAGGTCCCACACCTTGCAGGTGTTGTCCCCACTGCCTGTGGCCACGTGGTAGCTGCCAGGGAGGGGAGGGAGAGCAGCGTTCAGGGAGTGGGGTTTGCACCCAGAGCTCCCACAGTAGCACCAGCTCCCTCCTTACCCGTTTGGGGAGAAGTTGATCCCATAGATCTCCTTCAGGTGCCCTTCCAAGAACATGATGCAGCGTCCCGTGCGCAGGTCCCACACCCGGCCAAAGGCATCCAGGCCTCTGGAATCACAGGATCACACACTGGGTCAGGCTGGCAGGGACCTTACAGGGCAGGGACACCTCCCACTGTCCCAGGCTGCTCCCAGCCCGGCCTTGGGCACTGCCAGGGATCCAAGGGCAGCCACAGCTTCTCTGGGCACCCTCTGCCAGGGCCTGCCCACCCTCCCAGGGAACAATTCCTGCCCAATCTCCCATCCAGCCCTGCCCTCTGGCACTGGGAAGCCTTTCCCCCAGCAGAACCCTCAGGTCCCAGCAAGCCCTTGGTAACATTTCCCAGCAGTGCTGAGCCAGGGGCAGCTCACCCCGTGCCAGCCAGGGAGCCATCAGTGTGGAAGGCAATGTCATAGACCCCCTTGCTGTGCCCCTCCTGGTGCAGGATCTCCTCCTGGGCCTCCAGATCCCACAGGCGCCACGAGTGGTCGTAGCTGCAGGAATAAAGCACTCATTAACTCATGGGGTCATTCAGGCTGGAAAAGCCCTCCAGGATCATCAGCCCAAGTGTTAACCCAGCACCACCACATTCACCACTTATCCATGCCCCAGGTGCCACATCCGGATGTTTTTTGAACACTTCCAGGATGGTGACTCCCACCCTGGACAGCCCGCTCCAGGGCCTGTTCCACCCTTTCTGTGAAGATATTTTTTTGCCAATATCCAACCTAAACCTTCCCTGGTGTAACTTGAGGCTGTTTCCCCTGCTCTCCATATAACCCCAGGGAGAATAACAGGTATTTCACCAACTCTGGGGGCACTTCATTCCCACTTGAGACCAACAGTGTCTCACACAGGGGCAGGGAAAGGATCCCAGTGACCTGCTGTCACTGACACGGCAACAGCTGTGGTCACCAATGGCCAAGGCCTGCCCTGCTGTGGCCAAGCCCTGGCACCACAGGGCCACCAGCTGGGCAGCCCATGGTGATTTCTGAGCCACTCCCAGGTGTCCATACCAGGTGGTGCCCAGGAACCTCCCCGACGGGTGCCACATCACTCGGGCCACTCTCATGCTGTGTCCCTCGATGTCTGCCACTGGCTCATCACTGAAACACACAAGAAACCTTTGGCCACTGGCCACAGGGCTCTGCCTCAAGCCAGCCATCTGCCCACACATTGTGATGGCAGCAAAAGCTCTGCTGATCAAATCAAACCGGCAGGAACATCAGAGCTGTAGCCAATGACTGAATTCTGCCTTTGGATCACACTCCTAAAGCTCTGAGTGAAACCCTTTGTCCACACCTCTTGTTGACTGTAAAGCTCTCCTGGGATGATGGTTATTAATGAAAATTGTCAGAGCCCTTGTCATTAGCACTTTTGGAAGTACAGAAACAAAGCAGAGACTACCTGAACTGCAGGGAGTTCTGAGAACACAACATCCTGAACTGCAGCAAATCCTGCTGCTCTGAAGGATGCAAGGAGATAGGATGGAGGGAATATTTATTCTCCCAGAATGACAGGCAGCAGGTCAGCAGCCTTCACACATGACCTGAACAGCAATGAAGTTTCTTTCCAACAGGTTAATTAAGAGATGTGGTCACATGAGACTAAGAATCCCCCTGTCCCTTTGCACAGGGGCACTTCTGCTGTTAGAAACTCTGATTTTCAGACAAGGATGAACAGCTGGGGCTCTGGGAGCTGCCTGCCCTTCCCAGGAGCACTGCAGGCTCTACCTCTCAATCAGGTGATGCTGGAGCTCAGTCTCCTCTTCCCAGCCCTGAGACAGGTGCTGCCCACCTGCCAGAGCTACTCTGTGCACTGACAGCCACTTGTTTGCAGCAGAAGTTTTTGTGCCTGGTTGTGTATTTGGTCAGTCCCTCTCCAAATCCTGGTGGTTTCCAACCACTCAAAATCATTTATTAATATCCAAGAGGGGCAATTTTCTCCTAAGTGAGATATTAGAATGAAACAGTCCCCAAACCTTCCATCCATCACCCCCAGCAGCAATTCTGCCTCAATCCCTTCCAGACAATCTCCCTCACCTTGACACCCTACTCAGGGTGATCTCTCTTCCTGCTGAAGAGGCTGGCACATACTGAGGCCAGGGAGAGCACTGGGGTAGCTACAAGAAAAGGTCATATTGGCAGGAAGATGGTAAATGTCTGGAGGAACATGGAATAAACCCCAGCACAGCAATGCTGCAGCTGTGCACATCTGGACTGGTTCTGACCTTTCTAGGTTCCAGAGTTTGACAGAGCCATCAGCTGCACATGAGGCCAGGCTGACATCCTTCTTGTCCAGGGACACCGTGGCCTTGGGGTGGAACACGATTGCCCCCACGTTGGTGCTGTGTCCTGATGGGAAAGGAAAATCAAAATTCAGAATCTGTCAGGGGATTTTGGCCAGTACTTCAGAAAAGCAGCATCTCCTTGGCAATGGTGAGGGAGGTGCCAGGGAACCCGTTTGCTGTGTCCTCAGTACTGGGTGACATTGCCCTGTCACCCCCAGCCAAACTGCACTTCCAGGAGCCCCCAAGGCAGAGCACCCAATACTGAGATTCGGAACCCTCAAAGTGTAGGGAAAATTCAACATATGAACCAAAATATTTGTCCTTGCACCTGTGTTTAGTAGAAGTTGTGACCATTGCTCAAAGAACCCCACTGTTGTCAAGTGACCTGCCCAAACTGCTGCTGTTTATAACTCAAGAAACTCAAACCAGTTTTGCAAACCAAACAAAACTGGTCAGAAATAGAAACAGCAAACTTGGAGCTGAGGTCTGAGCTAAAGGCCAGGTCTCCCTCTTCATTATCTGACACATTCCTATGCTCCCAAGCCAAGGGATGGATGCTCTCAGTAAGAGAGAAATCTGCCCAAACACAACATTTTCAGTCACAAAGAAATTCAGGAGGTCAGCACAGAGAGGAACAAAAGAACCAAAAGCCTCAGTGAGAGCCGCTTGCTACCTCGTAAGGTGTGCACCAGGTTGCAGTCAGGCACAGACCAGAGCTTGCACAGCCCACTCCTGTGGAAGACAAGGAATGGATGTCAGTGGAGAAGGAACACCAAGGAACAGTTCAATCAGAGCAGCAAAGCCACGCCAGTTTCTGCAGTGGCTAAAATACCAACACACTTGGGGCAACCAGCTCAGATCAATGAATCTCTGCTCAGCTGTAAAATGAAGTGATGAGAGCTAACAGCAGAACAAGCAGTCTCTCACAATTCCCAAGCCTCCAAAAACATTCCTGTGCTCTCCCAGCCCCCAATGCAGGTGCTGCCAAGGCAGTCTCACCAGCAGGCCGTGGCCAGGAGTTTGGAGTTGGGGCTGAAGTGGCAGTAGGACAGCGGGCGATCATCCCCGATCTGACTGCAGAAGTTATTCAGGGACTGTAAAAAATGCAAAGAAAACCACCAATAAATGACTGAAGCACAACCAGCCCAGAGCAACCCTCAGCCAAAGTCTGAGGTGAGGCACAGGAGGTGGAAGAGGTCCTTGGAAAGTCACTTCCAAAGGGAGAAGCTGCCTCAGAGGCACTCCAGCTCCAGGAGGGAGGGTCAGGCCCAGCCTGGGGACACAGCTCAGCCCCCAGGGCCACCCAGCCCCAGAGCTCTGCAGCTCTGACACAGAACTGGCTGGAATCCGGCATTTTTCTACAACTCATCCAAAGAATCCAACCAGACAGATGGGGCAGAAGGGAGAAGCAAATCGTGTGGCAGCTGCTGCCTCTGGAGTAAACAGGATTAGGGAAAGCAGCACATGGTGTGTCTGAGCCTCTCTGTTTGGTTAAGCTGGGAATTGGCTTAGCATACTCGGGAAGGACATCACAGTCATCCCAGCCATGTTCAGCACCTGGAGTTGGGTATTCCCCTGGATTCCCAGCCAGCCAAACCCACGCCAAAGCCAGGAACACGTTCCTTTAGCTTCACAGGTGAGTGACAAGGCAAGGCAAGAGATGTCTCTGCATCCCTCTGCCATGCACAGGGACAAAATACAGCCCCTGGAGCACTCTGAGGGAGTCAGAACATGCTTCAGAGACACAGGGAAAGAGGAAAAGCAGAACTTCCCAAGGCTGCAGAGACTGACATGCTTCTGGACAGCACCTCAGGCAGCAGAAATCCTGCTGAACTTGAAGCCGAAATGATTTTTGTCTTTTCTTTTATATCCCTTTTACACAGTTCTGTGTATCCACAAGTATCAGCATGCACACTTGCAACCTTTTACTTAGTTCAGTGCTCAGTGTTCTGTAAGTGTTCTGCAGGCCTGAGACTGAACAGCCCAGAGCTGCAGAGCCAAGGAGACCAGGCACTCCTACTATCTCAGGAACCCAAGGTCTCCTGGCAGGAGGATTCTGTAAACTAGGGGTTAGCCCACCCCAACCTCATTACTGGGCCCCCTTGTTAGATCTGCTGATATGTAAAGTCTACAACTGGTGCGTGTGGATGGTGGGGGTGCATTTGCCACGCTGTCACCTGGGTGAAGTGGATGCATCAAACAGGATCCTGATTAAAATACCGCGGTAATGACCCCAACCCTCTTAACCGTTTCTAGGTCCATTTTCCTAACACCAGGAAAAAGGCATCAAACTCTTTGGAGGATGAGCCAAACCTTGTGAACACAGCAGTGGAGCAGCTGCCCAACATACCCGCAGGGATTTGTGCAGCTCCTGCCTCTGGGATGTCCTGGTGGCCTCAGGAATCTCCTTGAGCAGCCGGGCCTCCTCCAGCCGCTTCGCTGCCCTGGGGAGAGCAGAGGTGGAGTGACAGCCCCAGCAGTGCCCCTTCCCTGCTGCTGGAACAGCCTTTCCCCTGCCCTTCCCCAAACTGGGCTAATGCTGGGTCAGTCCCTGAGAGCTCAAGCTCTGGGCTCTCTGGACTTGCCTCCCCACTCCCTGGATATCCCGTGCTACCCACAGCAGGATCAGCATTGGATTTGACAAACTGCATGTCCCTGCTCCTCTGGGCTGCTTCTCTCACCTGGGGAGGGAGTAGTTGGCCAGCCACAGCCTGGCTGTTTTCAGACTGCGTGGGCCCTCGTGGTACCAGGTTTGCTGATACTGTAAAAATAGGAATAAAACTGATGGAAAAGCTCTGGTGCTCTTTCCCCTGTGTTCATTTCCCTCAGCTCCTTCCAGCACCTGCCCCCAAACCCTGCTGTGCTCTGGCCTCTTTTTAAGGGGTTTCTGCACAACTGTAAGTCCAAGGAAGAGGGATTAAGAAAGAGAAATCAAACTCTCTGCCTACAGATCTGATCCTGAGGTGCTGGCACTTCACTCAATGTTCCAGTTGAGCCTTGACTCATCTGCATTTACTGACATGGAACTCCCTCCTCGTTTACACATCACCCAGTTAAAGAGAAAGCCCAGAGCTGCAGAAATTACTTACAGTACAGCTCAAAAATAATACAGTAAAATAGATTCAGAAGAGAGACAGAAGCA
>JAHLSL010000016.1:506876-533502 GCA_025920805.1 Petroica traversi
CAGGGCTGTTTTCTGCTTGGATCAAAGGCTTCCAAATAGTTCCTAATGGATGGTGTCACGTGAAAAGGCCAAGGGCACTTTATTTCTTCAGCAGGTCCCTGGATTTACCCTCATCAGCTGCCTGGGCAGGGTGAGGTGAGATTTGGGGCAGAGCCCACCCAGGAGGAGTCTGGCACAGAGAGGGGTGAGCTGAAGGAAGCAAAAATCTGAGCAGCTTCTTGGAGTTCAGGGAGCTTTGCTGAAAGAACAGGGCAGGCTGCCTCAGCCCTGGGCCTGCCCCAGGACACCTGCAGGGAATGCAGGAGCTGGAGCCTCTCCCTGCCTCTGGCCGGGGCTCTTTCCTACCATCTTCACCACAATGACCAGTTCTGGTTTTTCATGCAGTGCTCCAAACGAGTTGTCAAATTCAGGCTTCCTGAGTTGTAGGTTCATCATATTTCAGGTCAGGCTGAGGAAATGTACAGAACTTCAAACCTTCCCAAGTGGAAAGAGCCCCAGCCTGGCCTAGGAAAGAGCTGATTTTCCTGTCTAACACCACATAAAATGATCAGGGATTGCTTTGCTGTTCTGGCATTCCCAGCAGGACCCAGCTCTGAGAGGGCAACACCACAGGAGGTTGTTCCAGCTCCCTAAAACTCTTGACTCTTCCCTCTCCAGGGCAGGCAAATCTTCAAGGCAACAGTTCTTCTTTCCATCCCTCCACGCATCTGCAGAGTGAGACTGGGCTGGAACAAATTGAAATTTATCAGGGAATCCCCACATTCACATTCCAGCAACTTCAGGGTGCATTCCTGGGAGCTGGGGAGGCCCAGAGGATGCTGCTCCTCACTCCCATCCCACAGCACCTGAACTGGAACACTGGGCCCTGCTGTTCCCTCTGAGGGATACACTGAGGATTGTTCCCAAAACACAGCCTCACCACAGTAAAATGCAATCTATTTTATTGGTTAATTATGTACAGGAGATTCTTGATATTCACAGTAACATCAGACAAGTTACCGCCACAAAGAGCAAGAGTAAAAACAAAACTGACAGTCCACTGTAAACAAAACTTGAAATCCTGCTGGACTGGGTGGGACTGGCTCCAGACAAACTCAAAAGGCACTCAAAGGAAAGCAACAAAAGCCCACTGAGGGACACGGCCTGGTTGCTCTGTGCTCCCTCCTCGATGACAATCAGAGGCACAGCGTGTGCAGAGCATCAGGGCACAGAGACGGGCACAGCACAGCCCAAGCAGGACAGCACACCCAAGCATGCTCCATGTGTGTCACAGGAATTTCATGTACACAGGTCTGCTCATCCTCTGAGCCCTCCCCTCCCCGTGTTACCAGGACAACTTTAAACTCAGCAGAGGGGCTGGGGCTGCCCCAGAGCTACTGATCCCATCCAGAGGGAGCTCAAGCTTTGCTCAGGCTCTGCCACAGCACGCAGCAACCCAGGCTGAGAACACACCGTGGTGGCACCTGGTGGCAAGGGGGAGGCTGGGACATGGGGAGGTCAGTGGCTTCTCTGGATTGTCACATTGAACTGAGGAAAGCACAGCCATGGCACGAGGGAGCAGCCTGGACCTGCCCCTTCCCCAGCTGTGCATCAGGGAGCTCAGGAGCAGGGCAGCCTCAGCCTCACCCTGCCCTCAGCCACTTCCCTTCTCACCTTCCCTGGGCAGCCCAGGGTGCTCAAAGCTCCTTGTGCAGGCTGTGGGAGCAGCTGGGAACTCCTGCCCAGGTGAGCCCTGCTAGGGCAGTGTCCCCTCCCTGTGCACACTGGAGAAAGCTGTGCCCCCCTCTGGGGACAGCAGGGCAGGAGCTGAGCCTTGGAGCTCATCCTGGGGGGAAACAATTCCAGGGCACAGGTGGTACAAGCAGAACGAGGCAGAAAAGCTTAACAAGAACCAGACTGACACTGCACGAGCCACAGCCTGATCTCCCTCAGAGAATTCAAGTCTGGTCACTTGGATACACAGCAAGGTGGCTCAAAGGCGACAGCAATATCAGGACAAGCAGCTTCTGTTTCAAAGAAAGACATAGCAAGAGGTACATGAGGTGAGCAGAGTCACCACACAGTCCCTACTTACTCCACCCTCTGTTTGTGATGGCAGCAATTCCAGCCCCTTCCAGAGAAATCAATGGCAGCAGTGGCAATGTCACCCTTAGCTCCTTCAGGGGTCAAGCCCTGCAGTGCAAGCCTCCCACACCATCAACCATCATTTCCAGCTTCTAACAGCTCCAGTTTTCTCTGACAAACACTCAGATTTCCTCAGTTCCAGCAGGAGTGGGAAGGGATTGTCCATTTTCTCTGTCCAACACTAACATTCCTCCCAGCTCTCCAGGGATGGGGAAGGTCAGGTTTCCCCTCTCACGATTGCTTGGAGGGCACAGGAGAGTTTTAACTTTGTGACAGGTGCAGACAGGGCACCAGGACATTCTGTCAGAGACAAAACTCCCTTCAAAGATCAGGCCGGGGAAGGAAGCACTTTTCCTGTCTCTCAGCAGGAGGTGGCTAGAACTTTTCCATAAAATAACTTTGCCTCTTTCACCCAGATGTGAATTTGCTACAGAAAGCAGCTATTTAGGAACGTAAGCCTGCTTTTAACTCAGCTCCTTTTATTCTCTGTTTGCACTGTCCAGAGAAAACAAGATGTCCAAATAAACAGTTGGCATCAGCCCAGCAGGGCTGACTTTAGGAGGTGCAATTCAAGTCCTGGTAGCAGCAGTTCTGAATTTCCTTAGAGAGGGTGAGAGGCTGGGCTGTGTGCAGGGACAGCAGCACCATGGAGCACCCAGGTACACTAAGATGGCCTCACCCTCTAAGGCTCAGGGGCTAAAAAATCTCATTCCAAAGATCAGCTTTCCTCACACAGCTGCTGCCAGCAGGCACCAGCAGCATCTTCAGGGGAAGAATGTGTGCCCAGAGGCTTTGTCCCAGCAGGATTGCCTGTTCTCACAGCCTGTCCCAGACACCAGTCCCAGTATGAAAGTGGTGCCTGTTCTCAAATTCCCACTGTCTTCTCTTTCAGCCAGTTACAGGCACAAACTGGGCAAACTGGGTAGAGGGAAGAGTCCAGCTTTGCACCACACTCTGCGCAACTTTTTTTAACGTCCAGGTGCTGCACCAGAGCTGTTCCCCAAGCCTGGCCTGTACCAGGCAGGCAGGAGGGTGGTTCTGCCCCCTCACAGCCTGAGCTGGCTGGGCACTGGGCAGAGACCTCAGCACTGACTGAGCTCTTCACTGCACCTGTCCCCCACTGCACTGAGAACCTCCAGCATGGGCACACCGTGATTATCAAGACAAAGAGGAGTCATCTGGGTCAGGAACACTTTTTTATCAGCCCACAGTGCTCCAAATTTCACCTGAGAAGACACTGAAGGCTGCTGTAGTCCTGTATTTTCCTTCTCCTCTTCCCGGAATCTCTCCCTTACAGCAATGTGGTTGTTTTCCCCCTTCACCTCCATCCAGGAATACCCTCTTCAGTAATTTTAACTTTAGTGTCATGAAATCATTATTTAGCTCTTGCCTCATTTACAGAACCAGTTCTAGTAACCCAAAGCTTAGCTCTAGTTCCATCCAGGTGCATTTCCACATGAAGTACCTGTGGGTTCAATGGTTTATTTAGAAGCTTTTTGCCCTATAAATACAGAACTATTATCCTGAATCTGCTCCATAACTGAGAAGGGAAAGCAGCCAAACTCAACTCAAGTGTTCTCCCTGGAGGCTGAGTAAAGCTGCTGAATACATCATATTAGCAACACTAATCATCATCTGGTGGGCTTGCAGGGCAGGTTCAACCAACCCCTGAAGCACACAGGTCACATCCTTGGGTCAAAGCTCTCCCTTGCCAGGACACACCTGAGCGTGTCTGATGTGCACCACCAAATCTTCCTCAGAGGCTGAGTCCTACAGCAAAAGGTGTCATTGGCCCCAAAAGCCACAATGCCAGGGCAATCTCCTCCCCTGGCATTATGTACACATTGAAAAAAATCAAAATTAAAACAGTCATTCACACACTATTGGCAACTTTGATATTTTCCTACTGTTCATTAAACCCTCACTGATGAGCATTTACAATTTAAAAATAAAATGGTTTCGTTTTCTTTTTAAAATAATAATTTCTACAGTTCTGTCAGCCAACTAATTTCAATCACAGCATAATCTAAGAATAAAGCAAATCCTGGCCAAGAATGGCTGCCATAGACTCTGAAGAGTCAAGAGGAGCAGCGTGTCCCAGCTCCTCACATCCCTGCACCCCTCCAGGAACCTGTGAACTCCAGTTGATTTTCTTTATCATGATTCTCTCGGCAGCTTAGGAATGCTCCAGTCCTCGGGTGGCTGCACTTGCAGGGAGCAGTGGGGTGGCCTGTGGGCACATCCAGTGTTAATGGCAGTGCTCTGTGATATCCACCACCACTGCCTTTTTCCAGCTGAAGAAGAAGTATCCGGTGCCCGCTCCTGCAGCCACGGCGATGCACAGGTACCCGTTGTAGGTCATGAAGATCAGCATGAGGAAGTAGCTGACCACCACCTGGATGATGTGCAGCACAGTCTGCAGCAGGTGGGGCAAGCTCAGCATCTGCTGGCTGGGAACACAAACCCAAACAGGTCAGCGAACACGGCACAGGTGGGAAATGCACATCCCCAAGAGAAAGCTGCCAGGACTGCAAGATGGGTGTGGGATGGCAGAGAAGGTGACACCAGCCTGGGCAGGGACTCCTGCATGCAGCTGGCACCTGCAGCTGGGGTTTTGCTCACAGAGCAAAGCAAGCATGGAGCTTGCTGGGAGGACACAACTTTTAGCTGAGAAACAGACTTTGCCAAGCTTCTTTTACCCCCATTAAAAAGCTGAATGCCTCCTGCTCTGCACAGAGGCCTTGACTACCTGTCAACAAAAGGATCCTGAGTGCTTTCTGCCAGGATGACTGGATGTAACACCTTAACTCTGCTCTTGGGAACTCCCCCAAATACGTTCATTACAAAAACCCCAAGCTTATCTGGCTCCTTGCTGCTTTCCTCCTTTTGTCCCCATCCTCGAGGGTGCCCAGGTGTCCCCCATCCTCCAGTGCCACACAGTGTCCCAGTCTGGAGCCAGGACACTCTCCAGAGATCACAACTGGCTGTGCAAAGTTTCTCCTGTGCCAGTTTCACCTGCAGAGCTTTGCTTTAGAATGAAGAGCAATCCTTACCCCACGGTTTTGTGTGTCTCCATCAGGATGGTGCCGTTGGGGCCGGGCACTGGCATGGAGTTATAGCGGATGCTGACCTGGGATTTGCGCAGCAGACACTCCCGGGCAATCTTAAGGCCTTCATAAAACATGGCCAGGAAGAAGACAGCCACAAAAGCACCAGCCATTTCTGACAAGAGAGGAAACATTATTGTCTCTGGGCAAGAGAATGCGTCAGCAGAGTCACTGAATGATTGAACAACCCCACTGTGCTGCACAGGCCACGTCCAGGCTCCATGTGCGTGCACAGATACGTGGGAAATGGGAATTTCATCCAGACACTGCAATTTCACCCATAAAGCAAAACCAGCAATCACCTTTGCTGATAAAACCAAATTCTTGAACTCTACAAACAACTTTTTTCTTTCACCCCAGAGATGCCATTTAAACCAGACTCAACACAGCATGTCCACGTACTTTTAGCACAAGTAACAAGGTAATTCCTGAAGCATGAATCCTGAGACACCAACTGCAAACCTTTTGTTTGAACAGCACAAGACTGTGTTACTGACCTCCAGGAGAATTGATTGTAAGTCCAGAGAACAGCAATGGCACATTCTCACAGCTGAAGTGGAAAGTCATGGCCTGCTCAAAACACAAAGAACACTAAGATGAGCCTGAAGAGCTCATCCCAAGATGGAGCTCACAGCAAGGTGTAGCACTGGGGTTTGTATCAGAACAAGAACTCAGATCAGTTTATTTGGTCACCAGCTAAACACCAATAAATGTTCCAGTAAACCTGGTGTAGAACACACAAATGAGACATGGATAAGATGCTCCAGTTCCAGTTCCCAGCTCCTTCACGCAGCCCTGGGCAAGAGGCCCTGTCCTTCACAGAACTCCTGGGAAGTGCCTTCTCCTTGCTTTTGGGGCTCTTTCCTCACTTGGAGCTCATTTGTATCAGACCCCTTCTGCACTGTGCCAGCAGTGCTGTCTCTCCCTGTGGAATTCCCATATCCTATGAGAAACAGAGGCCTAAAAATAGCTACATAAGGAGGTAAAAGCTGCCCCTGGGTGAAAATAAGGGCTCCTGAGCCTGCACAGTAAATGCTGTGGAAGGGGAGACATCAATGATCCCCAGGCCAGTTGGAGGGAATACAAACTTCCCATCCAGGTAAATACAGCTTGGCATGTCTTGGGCACAGCTGCACACAGAGTTTTCACATGGGAAGTACTGACCAAGCAAGAGGAACTTCTCTTTGAACTTCCCTCATTGCTTAATTAAGGTTATTTGCTGAAGCTCAGAATTATGATTCATTTCAGCATCCTTAAAAATCAGCAGATACTCATTTTCCCCAGAGCAGAAATTACTGTAAAATACCTTTTAGAGAGTACTTTCATCTCTTCAAAGTGAATTTAACATCTTCACTTTAAAACAAAACCCACATAAATCAAGAAACTGCAGTTGAACCTGAGCCTGTTACTTGGTGCCAGTGAGGAATGGGAAAACATACATTAAACGTGCTCAGTCTGTTATCTAAGATGCTGTACCTATGTACTGCCTTCCCTGACAGATTTATTTGCAATATGAATTCCAAATCTTGTGTAATTGCTCAGAGTTTTCAGCTGCAGGGCAAGGCAGGGTCCTGTAACTATCCAGTGAACACTTGACATTTGTAAATAAATGACATTTACATGGAAAGGAATGGCCCAGGGATGCCAATACTGAGTGAGATGATGGAAGAGCTTCACAAGGAGAGCAGTGCCAGGGCTGGACTGAGAGCTCCACGTGGGCCATGCCCCCTAAGTCTGTTCTGGTGCTCTCCTCTCCTGCTGTGACACTGGTTGCAATAAAATAGAAGCAGAGATTCTTGGTTCTCTCCTCAGGCAGAGAGCTGGCAAACAAACCCCAACCGAAGGTTTGCAAAATCCACTCCTGAGAACACTCTCATTTGAAATGGAAATGTGCCCTCTCTCCCCTCCTTTTGAAATTTAACCATAAACAGACATGTTTTAATAATCTGAAACTCACTCCAAATGTATTTAGGAAAAGGAGAAAAAGCTGAAAAAGTTCCTAGAACTGACTACACACAAACACTGATCCTCTGGCCATCTCCATGGCAACTCTGGCCAGGATCTCTGCAAAGCCTCAGTGATGCCAGAATGCACAAGTCTGAACTTGCTGGAATCAAAGTCAGCTGGAGCAGCAGGGATCAGGACCAAGAGAGCCTTAATGCCAACATGGCACAGAGCCCTGGCAACGCTTTGCTCCCCAAACCAAGTGTGCTCTGAGAGTTCAGGAGGGAAGGACACAGAGGGAGCTCAGCACAGCCCCTCACACTGCTGGGCAATCCTCTCAGAGCTGCCTGGGCTCTTACTGCCAGCCTGGAGAACTCCTCCACTTCCTGCAGGAAAACTCTTGCTTTGCATTTCTGCCCTTAGCTGGCTGCAGAGCAGACACCAGGCTGGCTGCTGGAAAGGTTTTTGCAAGAAGAGACAATTTTGCCAAAGGATCTCTGGTCTGAAATCCATTTCATGCTCCATATGCCCTCATGCTGTTCCTTCACTCCAGAAGACCCACAATGGCATCTGGGTTTTACCTGGTTAGATTCCTGCCTTCCAAAGCTCAGGTTAATTTCCAATTCTCAAGAGCACAGTCTTTAAGATGACAAGTTACTCTACACCACAGACAAGGAAAAACTCTGGTTAATTCTGACTTCTCCACTTACCATCATCATCATGTCAGGTCCATGGCCATGTCCCGAGGCTGTGGTGGAGGAGTGGTGATGCTCAGGGGGATGTGAGGTTGGCAGCATGGAGTTGTTCATGTGGTGAGACATCTTGAGGACTGAAATTCACAAAGGCACATAGAAAAGTGGGACCCTGAAAAACAAACAAAAAATTAAGCCCTTTTCTAAACAGAATGGGGCTTCTCTACTGCTACTGCAAAACAAAATACTCCAAGCCACTGACAACTGTGGCCTCTGGAAAACTCCTGGAGCATCCTCATGGTCCTGTTCTGGCTACAGAGAGCACAGAGCAGGACACTGTCAAGGACGTGTGTCCCTCTGCAGCCTAATTTGATTGAGATGGCACCTGGGGAACAAGTGCTCAGCATAAAGGAACATTTCTTATCTACATGAGGAAAAAAACAAAACCCCTTCCCAAGTGCAGTCTTGCAAGAGGCAAAAATATCACAAGGACCACTTTAAATTGCATATGCTAAAGGATCTGATTACAGGAGTTCTCTTAATTGACAGTTATACATTTTATTGGGAACATATTTAAAACAGAAATTGTGTTAGTTGGTACAAGACCTACTGCCAGGCAAAGGTCTGCAACAGCCACGGGCAATCCAATTTCATTTCCAAGAGCTTTACATTGTCACATCTCCCTTCTAATCACATTAGCCACAGTGAGAGAAACACTCAAGAGGCTGCCAGTCCCAATCCCTAATCTGGTTACTACAAATCAGGGATGTCTGGACACACTAAAAAAAAAAAAATACCCTCCCTCTATGGTTAGCTGTGGGTATGGCTGCTGCACTCTGCCCCAGCACTGCCTGGGCTGGCAAATGCTGGTGGGAAATGAAAATCATCAGGTAGAAACAGCAATGGGAGAGAAAATAACCTGGGAATAGCAGTCAGTCCTGAAAGCACAACATCTGTCCTGCTGGACCCTGCCTGGAATCCTCTGTACCCTCCCACTCCAGTCTAGCACTGAACTAAAACCAAGTGAAATAAAACCCAAAGTTTGGACAAATTATCAAATTGAAGTTTAAAAATAAACGAGAGACATACTTCTTTCCACATAAATCATCAGGAGAGTTTCAAGTGTGTTTTCTCAGTTTTTTAAGCCAGAAGGCAGCATGGTGTTTGAACAGGTAGACATGGCTATATTTAGATTGGAGAGAGGAAACAAGACTCTAGAAAAGCTTTCTGAACTGGAAGGAGCAAATAAAACCCTGAAAGGCAGCTGGTGGTGGAGCTGGCTCAGTGTGTGACAGTGACCCTGTGCAGGGTCAGTGGTAGCCCAGAACACAAGTGCCACTACAGCCCTGTGGAGCATCCATAACAGGGGATATCCAAGGGCTTTGGGGTTAAATTAAAGAGAAATTAGAGAAATTAAATATTTGGGGAAGGTAAGAAAACAAAGTCAGCAGTGCTGGGGAGGAACTCAAGAGAAAGACAAAAGTAATACCCTGTGAACACTGAAATGAATGCAGGGAACCACCAATGAGTGACACCAGGAACCCACAGCTCAGATATGTCCTGCCTCTCTGTGCACATGAGGTTTGCACATGAGCCCAACCCTTATTGCATCAGAAACTTCACAATAATCCCCTAGAAAGTAACTTGTCATGGAATCCAATGGCACTGGCTAAAGCAGCATGTTTTATCCTGTCCATATTTCTGCTAATATTTTTTAGCTCACTTTGTCCCTGATTTGTGCTTAAATATTGAGACCAGAAAAAGATTCATGGGGAGATAAAAAGGAGAGAGACCAATGCAATCAGCAGCTCAGCTGACACTGAACTTCACCAAGGGATACCTGTAGAATGCCCAGTGGGATTTCTATGTGGCACAGCTGGGAAGATTATCCTGTTCCAGAGCTGAAATGTTCGGCTTTAGAACTGCAGTCCCAGAATACAAACACTTGGGAAAGGAATCCTCTGCCAAGACACACAAACTTCAAATTGTCTTTTGCATCAGGGAAGGAAGAAGAATAGCCCAAGTGCTTTACCCACAGGATCAAAGGTAAGTGTGCTGTGAGAGGAAAGACGTAACACAAGAACTTCCCCTCTCCCGCAGCCAAAATCTCCTGGAATCAGAGAACCATGGAATATCCTGAGCTGGAAGGGACCCACCAGGATCATGGGGTCCAGCCCCTGTCCCTGCTCAGACCCCCCAACAGCCCCAGCCTGGGCATCCCTGGCAGCGCTGCCCAAACGCTCCTGGAGCTCTGGCAGCCTCAGGGCCGTGCCCATTCCCTGGGGAGCCTGGGCAGTGCCCAGCACCCTCTGGGGGAAGAGCCTTTCCCTGATCTCCAGCCTGAACCACTCTTTACCCAGCTCCAGCTGTTCATGTGTCCTGTCCCTGTCACAGAGGGCAGAGTTTAGAGATGCCCCTCTGTCTCCTCCCTCTTCTTCTCTCAGTTGACTGATCCATTGCTTTTCCTTTGGATACAACATCCTCACCAGTGACTACCATCCAATAATTATTTATTCCTTTTAGGATTTCACATTCCTGCCAAGCTCAGCAGGTTCCAAAATGCTCCACAGAAGCCCTGGCTGGTTACCAGATGAAAAACTGCCTTCGTGGCTGGGCTGTGTCCAGCTTTTCACTCCTTTGCTTCTCACTAATGATCATTTGTCTGCAGGAAGGGAATAGTGGATGTGTCAATACAGGGTATTGACTCTGTAGGAATAAAGAACACGGTCAGGTGTTCAGGAGTGGCTGCCTGTGGCTGGGCAGGCCTTGGTACCGATTACAAAGTGTAAGCTTGGCCCTCACCTGTGTAGCTCCTTCCCACCCTGCTATCCCAGTGCTCCAACCCCAAATCCAACCCCTTACTGCAGTTACCCAACACTGAAGGACATTTTATGAGATCCTGAAAGGATGGGGTATTAAGTAGCTTAAGAGGAAATCACCTCATCTGAGCCACTTCAGCCTTATTTTGTGTCCCTGAAGGTAACAAACAGTGGATACATTTCTGTTTAAAAATAAAGCAGTTCCAGTGGTCTACTTAGAAGATCTCTACCTATGCCTTGAGGTAAAAAACTATATATGGGGCAGCCACAGCAACAGGTTGATGGGTGTGTAATATTCCAAGCTGCAAGCTCCTAAGAAACAAGCTGCCAGGTGTGGAGCTCTGTGTGTCACAAGAAGGCAGTGCTTTAACAAGGCTGACTCCATACTTGAATGAAAAAAAATCCCCCCCAAGTTTCTATTATTGTAAATTCTTTAAATAGGTTTAGCCTTGTACAAAGCCAGCCCTTCAGCTGGTATTTCTGTGTGAATGGGGGACTTGATCTCTGGCTGCTGCCTGCTCCACATGTTTGCACTGAGAGGGAGAGGCATTGGAGTGGAGCCCTGCAGAGGGATCTTCCACAGCCCAAGGCTGCATCAGGCTCAGGTACTTGAAACACCTGAAGGGAACAGACCCCAGGGTGTACCTGTCTCAAGGGACACACACACACAGAGTGATTTTTGTGCTCTGCAGTAACCTACTGCCTAAGAAAATAAACAGGGTGGAACAGGAGAGAGGAATGAGGAAATTCTCCTCCAGGGCTTCTTTCTTTCCCTCTAAGCGCTGTTACCCCAGGTGAGAGAAGTCACAGCCTCCATTTCACAAGCCCTCAGATTTTTAAGGAAAACTGAGCTACACACAGGACCTCTCTTCCTGTAAGCAGGACCTCAGGCAGGCCCTGATCACACAGAGGTTTCTGTCCCACCCTGCAACGCCACCGTGGCAGCTCTGCAAACCGGGCTGCTTCAGGCCATGTGAAGGATCTGACAGCAACAAACTGTCAGCACCAGGACTCCTTTCACCTTCCACCAACACAAAAAACTGTCAGCACCAGGACTCACCATCACCCTCCACCAGCACCAAACCAGTGCTGCCTCACCTAACACATACCAGGAGGCCACGTTTGCAACTCCACGGCACAGAGAAGGGGAGGACAGGCAGGAGGTGGCAGGGGAGTGCAGGTAAACCAGCTGGACCTGAGGAGATGCCAAATCAGAGCCGCCTTCTCTAGCAGGTCTCAGCCAAAGATCATTGTCATTACACGTAACCCTCCCCTCCACAGCTTCCCAATTATTGCTTCTGTTGTGTTCATCCACAGTCCTGAAACTTCACAGTAAATCACAGTTTTTCCTGTGGCAAGCACCCAAGGAAAATACACCTTTCAATGCAGAAACACAGGACATGCAGAAACAGGGCACACAATGGGAAGGATCCACCAAACTCCCAGAAAGCACTTTACAATCAGCTCAGTGTCAAAGAGATCTTCCTTAAAGTCCCACTCAAAGGGAATGATGCCCCTTTACAAATCAGAAGTCTAACGGGATTAACAATGGAGCCCTAAATCAATGCACATTACAGCACCAGCTCTTCCCTTCTAAACATTGCCTCATCTTTCCCAAGCCAGTTCAGAATACCCAAGAAATAAAACTAATTTCACTGGCTCTGTCCTAAAGGACCAGAGCCTTAAAAATCCCTGTCTAGTCTCCTTTAAAGCAGTTATCTGTCCCACAGAGAAGGTGCTCTGCAGTGGCCAGCACAGGACTGGCTCCTGCTCGGAACCCTCCCGACTCCTCTCAGCACAGCTGGAGTGATTCATACCCAGAGTCTCTCCACAAACACTTCTGGTAGCAAATACAGGGTCAGGAGGACTCTCTCTTCTCCTGAAGAAGTGAGAAAGACTTGGTAATATTTACTAAGAATTAAAATCAAAGGTCCTGAGAGAAAGGGATGGGAAAATGATTAAAAATAGCAAGTTGGAAAAGCAAAGATCTCTTACTTATATGTTGTGTGACACAAAGGAATGCTACAGAAAAAGCACAGAAGGAATGGAAAAGGCACCCAGGAGTTCCCAGTGCTCTACTTACAGCAGTGCCGCTGGCAGCTCCACTGGCTCCCAGCTTGTGGTCCCAAGCCCAATCCCTTTTTTGTTTAGAAGTGCTGTAAATGGAGTGGGAGGGAAGCAGCAGCCTGCAGACACTGCAGCTCTGTTCACTGGCTCTAGCCGTGGGCTCCACTGAGCTCGTCATCAGGAGACCTAAGCACTGCTTTTAGTTTATTCAATTTCCTGGCAAACTTTTCTACTTTAACTGCTTCCTTTCCAAATGGGTGGACTTGTGATTCTTCCAGGCTGCCAGGCACAGCTCCAGAGCTGCTTAAAGGCACAGCTGAGGACAGGCCAATTCCACCTGTTCATGCTGAGGGAGCACTCAGCAATGGCAGCCAGGCCCCCTGGGCCAAGCTATAAAGACACACTTTAGAGACACAGGGAACAAACACCACATTCTCCAGTAATGCAGCAGAACACGTGTTACAGATACACACTGCTGTTTCCCAGTGTGAAAATACCCCTTGGAACTCTCCCAGGCAGCTTTAGCAACCCCGGCCTGGCACTGAGACACAGGGAGGGACTGTGCTGTGCCCAGCACACTTAATTGCACACCTCTGGTTTTCCCTTGCACAATTCCTGAAGAAGGAACTCTTAGAGCTATATTAAGAACTCAAAGAATGTTTGTGAGCTCACAGTAGAATTGTGGCTTACCCTGGTACTGCCTCACCACCTTAGAGTCTCATCCTAAAGCTTTTCCCAGACATTTAAGGCTTCCCAAAAGCTCAACACATCAGAAAGGGTTTGGATAAAGGGAACGAGAAGGGCACAGCTCAGGAGCTCCAATACACACTGAAGGTCAGGCTGCATGAGTCTGGAATTCCTGGGGCTTGTCCCTGATCATGGAAGCCTGCAAATGGATTCTAGCTGGACTGGCAGAGCCAAGCAGGAATACACAGTGTGACACAGGGCACATTCTCTCTGCCTACCTGTGAGAGGCTGAGCTAATCACACCCACGGGTTCCAGAACTTCTGAAGGATGACAGGCACTCTGCAGGATGTCCAGCCTGAGACACCAGTGCAGGGAGCAGAGAATAATGGGCAAAAAAAGAGCTGAGCAGGGCTGCAGCATCTTGTGCTCTGATTCAAAAGGGGACAATGCCTGGGCAGCCTGTGACATGCCAGGATAGAAGCAGTCAGCAGGGACATGAACAGGGACAGACAGCCAAGCTGGGCACCCAGAGCCCAGCTCTCCCAGCCCAGTTTGCACAACACAGGCAAAGAATGGGATTTTTAAATGACATGCAGGGCTTTCATGGTTTGTGAGGGGAGAAATCCACACACATCAGATCCTCTATCATCACCTCCCCTAAGGATCCCAGCTGAAACCATTACAGCACAGTTGTGGATGCTGAAGGTAATGACAAAGTTTTGGCACATCAAAACCACATTGATGTCCCTGAGCCGTGCCCACAACTGATGGGATCTGCCCAAGCTGAGACAGACCCTTATTAAGGTGATCCTGACAAACCCCAAGGGCAAGATGTGGGAGGAGAATGAAGTAAAACCACATCACCCACACAGGGAGGTTTGGGGGTGATGCTTTAAGCCAGAGTTGAGCTCAGATTCTCTGCAGTACAGGCAGATCACAGGGCTGGGGCCAACAATCACACCCTGCAGTATGTGCTCCTCCAAACACCCATCCTTCAGGCTGCCATCATTTGCTTATTTCATTCTTACCAAATCCCTGTGTTTCTTGTACCAATAAGCCTTTGTCCCTTTCTTTTCCAGGCTGCTGTGTCCCCAATGCTCAGGCTTCCCCCTCCACACCGAGCCATCACACAGCACTCACAGACATGGCAAAAGCCCCAAACAGTGCTCCAGTTCCACACTATGGATTCCAGCTGGGATGCCAACTCACACAAATTCCAATCATTTGGCAGCTTGATGCAGTTATATACATTAATTAATGTTTAATTAAAATGAAGTTCAAAACCAGATGATGAAGAATCAGCATATGTTCAGTCCTTAAGGTCCCGTACTCTGCTGTGAACCAAAGCACCCCTCAATTGCACAACTAAAGCAAAACTGGTCACAGTCACTCAGCACAATCCCCATTACTTGAGGAGGGGCAGAGCTCTTCCTCTCAGCATGGCTACAATAATGGCCCTTTGATGGAGTTTATTTTCACAGCAAACTTGTCTGGTCACCCTCTGTTAGAGGCTCCCCTAGAAGGGGGCAGTCATTCCTAATCTCTCAGCTTCTGCAGACGCCTCAGGAAATCTGTAATCTTTGAACAAGAAGAAAAAATAACCCAGGACAGATTGTTCTTTACAGGACAATGCACTGAACTTCGTTAAGTGAAGCACACACCATGTCACTACCCACAGGCCCAATGGAGTGCAAGGCAGCCAAAAACAATCCTGCAGAGCACAAAACCTCAGACTCTAAGCCTGACAACATCAGAGGAAAGGCTGAGAAATGCTGGCAAGAGCTGTGTACAGGTGGCAAAATAATGAGGAGTCAGGCTGAGCCTCCTCTGTGGTCGAGCATTTTCCTCAGCCATACTGAAACTACAGGAGATGGCAAGGCAGACAAAGAAGGATCCTCCTGAGAAGTGTGGCAAAACTCAGGAGTCCCTGCCAACCCCTTCCTGGCTGTAGACTCATTGCTGCAGGGAAGTCTGACCAAGCCCAGGTACAAACACCTGGAAAGCACACAGAGCTTTGCATGGACATCCAAGAGTGATCCTCTACTGTCTCCATCAAGTTGAGACCAGACTGTGAGACCAGATGATTCTTGAAGGCCCCTTCCAATTTAGCATTCCTATTCTATCCTACTCTACCCTACAACACCCTTCTGTTTGTGCTGGCCACCTCTCAGCCTTTGCCTTGGTACCACAGGTAAGCTCTCCACAATGACCACAGGAATCTTTGACAAGAGGTGACAGAACCAACGCTGTCACACCTTGGTTTGTCTCTGTCCCTCACAAATCCCAGGTCAGCAATGCAGGGGTAGAAACTCCCCTCATCTACAAAAGAATCCCACACATATTCCCACATATCCCAGTGAACGTTACATTTTCCTTTGAAAGAAGCACTGCAATTTCAGAGATTGATCCATGTCTCCAACTGCTGGGCCAAATCTTGGGGTCCCCCACGTGCTCCCCAGGGCACCCCACTCTTTGCAGGACATGGGACAGCATCATCTCTTCAGCACAGCAGAACAGCTCCTTGTCCTCTGAGTGGTTTGGAAGGTGCACACCAGGCTTTGGGGCTCAGAGTACAGGACTGGAACATGTGATGGATCCTTCTCATGCCTTTGCAAATGCAACACAGTCCTTGCCCTGCCCAATGCAAAACAGAAGGAAGGACATCAGGAATTCCACTGGGATTGGGTCTGGCAGCTGGTGTGAATGCCTCATGGTGCAGGCTTGCAAAACAGTCTGTTTGGCAGATGTTGCTCAGGGCACATCTGTCACAGAAGCCTGGCACAAGGGAAGGAGTTTTGGGTGACAGACAGATGCTGGAGGCTGTCACAAGACTCAGAACATTTATCCACACAAAGAACAACCAGGCACGACACAGCAAACTAGTTTTGGAGAAACAGATGTCAAGAATGCCACGACCTGAAGTTTTCAGCAATAACCTGCTTCTATCCCGATAAAACACAAATACTTTCAACCTGCATGAGCCCAAATTAACCCAAAGTCCACAGTGGGACACTGTCCAAGGATCAGAGCACATTTCAGCCTTGGCAGTCTTGAACAACCCCAGCCACGGACTTTACTAAGCCAAGCAAATCCAAAGTGGAGCTCAGGGAACAAAGCAGAGCTCACTTGGCCTGGAGCTGCCCATGCACTGACCAGAAGCAGAGGGCCAGGACCAGACATGTCAGCCACAAATTGTTGTTTCTATTGCCAGTAAATGCCAATGAACATTGTATTCATAAAGGGGAGCTGCTACATCAGTAGGCACTGAAGAGGAATAGTGACAAGGTGGTACCAATTAAAAGGTGATTGGCATCTCTACCATACTTCAGTTTCTTGTTGTGTTCATTGGCCACAAAACTTCCCTTTTTCCATGCTCCTGCTCCAAGAGAACAGACCCCAGCTCCAGCCCAGCTCTGCCCTTTGGGCACAAACAGCAAGGTACCAATGTCTTCTGGGATGTCAAAACCAGAGCAGATGCATTCTGCACGAGGTCTCTAACTCCTGTGCTCAGGCACCCTGTCCTGCTCAGGCCCACCATGAGCACAACTTCTTCCATTCTGTACATGGACAGTGTTTTCCACCCCGTTTTCATTTCTTCCACCACCATCTTTTGGATCCTGTATTTGCCCCACGCTGTTCACTGCTCCCTTTCTATCTGGGTGGATGAGGCAGTTGTGCCCCTTTCTAGCACACAAGAGCACAGACGTTTCTGGGAAGTGGCAGAACTGAGGCACCTTAGGACATGCAAGAGCTGAGGGGTGACTGCCATTCCCACAGCTCCCAAAGCAGAAGAGATGCACCAAAGCTGACTCATGATTCTCTCATGTGGAGAGAACAGCATAGCACCAGAGATACCGAAACCGGCACAGA
This sequence comes from Petroica traversi, assembly GCA_025920805.1. NCBI lineage: Eukaryota > Metazoa > Chordata > Aves > Passeriformes > Petroicidae > Petroica > Petroica traversi. The sequence continues at coordinate 524,188 of JAHLSL010000016.1, forward strand.
ATGCCATGTTACAATTTCTTTATGAAACATCCAGGATAAAAGGTGTGGCAGACACCAACATTCCTTACAGCCAATGCCAGCGTGAATTCAGAGCCAGAAATGACAAGTTTCCATCAAAGGCAATCCCCAGGAGGCATCTGCAGAAGCACTTCAGCACTCCCTGTGCACGTCAGAGCCTTCTGAAGCAATCGGTCACCCCAGGTCTGCAGAGCAGGCCACTCCATCAGAGCTTCACCTCCCTTCCTCACATCATCAAGGGTATAACACAGGAACACAAATCCAGGTCATAAAGTCCTTGGGATTCAGCACCCAGGGAGGAGAAACCTGGCAGGAAGGGAGGAAGTTTAGGCAGAGATAAGGCAAAATGGCTCAAAGGCCAGGTGTGCAAGAGTCCTGGTGGGATGGAGGAGCAGGAGGTGGGTGGTGCTCAGCCAGGAGTCACCTGGGAAACTCCTGCCAAAAACTCTCAGCACTCACCCATCAGCTGAGGACAACCAAGGATCCTGAGCAGGAAGGAGACACGGGACAGCACCAGGAAGAAGAGACAGAAAAGCAGGGCCACGTGACCCATATTTTCCAAGATTACACAATTCCTGAATAAACAGATACTTCCTTATCCTCAGTGGTGGTTTTTGCTCAGATGTTACACAACCAAACACAGGAATGGTGACCAGGGAGATGTGATCCATATGGCCAGAGAGCAGGAGCCATCCTGGTGCCTCGGAGGAGCAGTTCAGAACAAATGGGACAGAGGCCTGAACTGGCTATCAAAAACTTTTTAATATAAAAATATATTAATATTTGGAACTCCATCTTGCAAGATGTGTATCCTGTAAGATTAGACAACTTCTGCTTCCTTAGAAAAAACAGGCCTAGTGGAGAATTTCACTTCCTATTTCATAAGCCCTAATCAAGAACAGCTTCTAGCATTTATTCCTCTACCTATAAAAGGTTCTTTGCAAATGAAGGGAAGAGTTTTTTCTTCAAATGAAAAAAAAAATCTCACCATTTGCATACAAGGTTTTTTATCATGCTCACTAATTCAGCATGCAGATTCCTGCAGGTTCAACAAAGTGCACCACCTGCAGCTACGGAAAGGAGCCTGTCTCCCACAGAAATGTGTCTGTCCACACAGATTATTGTTTGTGGCTGTTCAGCAGGCACATGCAGAAGCATTCCATCTATAAAGAATGACATATGGCAGGATGCAAGACAGGGACCTATTCGCAAGTTAATCCTGATAAACAATTGCTCTGTGGTTTGCCAGAGTGGGAAGGACACACACCAGGCTACACAGCATAAACAGATCTGACCAGATTGATTTTATGGTGCCTTCAAGCCTTAAACCCTATAAAACTATAAAATAATCTCAGGTAACAAAATTAAACCAGTCAAAAAGTGCATTCCCAAGAAAGCAAGCACAAGTTTCCTCAGAGCCAGAAGTGATTCAGTGTGTCCTACAAGTGTATTAGTGGGCCTTTAATACAGGTGAAGGATTACAGATGTTATCTGTTATTACCTTCCTTCAGATGTTATCTAGCAACAGCATAAATACCTTTGTCCCATGCAGGAAAACCTAAAGCTGAGGTAATAAACGGACGGCACTGGTTTATTAGAGGCCTCATAAAAGGGAGTCCAGCATAGGTGATTCACAGGAGATTCCCAGATCCTACCCTACTTGCCCTTTTTCACACAGTTAATTTTCCCTCTCTGGCTGTTTTTCAACATCATATTCAGACTTAGCCCAGAAAAGGCAACACTTGTACAAGTTCTGAACTGGTTTTCAGGTGTTTTGAGAATCTGAATAACAAGAAAACCACACTCCAGAACTCCTGGTTAATTTTCAGGAGGCCATTCCACACGTGTGACATGAGACACTGGTTTAAGCAATTCACACACGTTTTTCCATGTCCAGGACAGCCACACACTCATCACCTCACTACATGGGAAAACATCCTTGAAGAACAATTCCATTTCAGCCTTTTCTTTTCATATTTAAGCAGTGATTTGTCTGTAATTACTCCTCAGAAGCGTGTCCATGTGCAGACACAGTATTTCAAGGTGGCCACTCAACCATTCCCCTTCCCTGAGCTGCCACCTTCCAGCCTGTGTCAAACACTGCCACAACAGCACACGTTGATGCCAGCTCCTACTGGGATACCCTGGGATTTCCAGCTCCTGCTCTGGCATGTCAGGGTCACCTTTGAAATGCAGGCTTTGACTAAAGACATAAGAGTTCACAAGACTGACTTTTAGAAAAACGCCTTTTCTTTCAGAGGACAAACGGATGTGTGCTCATTTCATTTTGCAGCACCAGCCATGACTGTCCCTCAACACAAGAATTTGTTCTACCACAGCCAAGAATCAAATTCTTTTGTGCCGCCAATACCTGCTTTGAGAAGCCTCAAGCTGTTCATGGGCAAAATGCAAGGTAGAACTCAGGTCACCAGAGGCAAAATCCATTCCAGTGGGTTTTTAATTAAGCCCAGGAAGTTGATCTCTGTTTTGGCAGATGGTTAAGGCCAAATATCCATCACTAGAGGCATCTTCCAACTCTTGATCTGTGATCTTGGCAAACAGCAAGAGGATGGCACAGTGACATATAAACAGCTTCCAGGCAGTAATGCAAATACTTGTAAGGGTTCAGAGACAAATTCACAGCCCCAGTCCATGGAACAGAGCATCTGCACATTCATCTTTTGAATATGCAACTGAACTGTTGGAAGTATTACTGAAATAACTGAGACACTGAAAATACAATCTCAATAAAGTAGAAGATCTCCAGTATCAAGAAGGGGAAAAGAGCAAACAGCTCTCTGGAAAGGAACTTGTCTTTGGAAGAGCCTTGCCCTCGTGACACTCTTCTGACAGGAAGAGTCATGACTGTAGGGCATGGAAAGCTGCAACAAGAGCCATCAACAACTTTTCTGTGAGTGACAAAAAACTTTTCTGGGAAAGAGCTTCAAACTCTGCCTTTTTCATCATTTTTCAAACCCCTGGATGGCCAAAGAGCTGCTAATCTAAACCAGAAATGATTCAGAGCTAAAAAATGCTGAGTACTTACTAGTCCAGAAGCAGGTTTTCCATCTACTGACTCCAGCAGAGCCTTTTTCTCCAGAGAGGCAACAAGTCTGAGGCTGATCAAAGTTTCTCAACCCTCACATAATGCTGACAAGCACATCATTATCTCTATCAAAGGCTAATCATTAACTACTGCTCGGATTTGCTGAGGACCAGCCCAAGCATTGGGATGCTCACACACAGATCCACAGAGCTGCAAAAGCAGCTCCTGAGTCTCCCTCACGAGATCTTTGCAAAAATGCAAAGAGATTTTAGAACTCCCTGATCTGATTAAGTGCATTGCAGAGATTACTTTCCAACACATTAACCAAAACACATTTCAAACATTCGTATCTCTATCAGATAAATTAGTGGTTTGTTTGCTTTTGGATATTATAACAAAGCAAGCTTAGTTTATTTTAGTAATAGCATTTAAGTATTTTAGTATTCAAACTGAAACAGAGCAGGTTTAGACAAGATACTGGGAAGAAATTATTCCCTGGGAGGGTGGGCAGGCCCTGGCACAGGGTGCCCAGAGCAGCTGTGGCTGCCCCTGGATCCCTGGCAGTGCCCAAGGCCAGGCTGGACAGGGCTGGGAGCAGCCTGGGACAGTGGGAGGTGTCCCTGCCCATGGCAGCACTGGAATAAGATGAGCTTTAAGGTCCCTTCCAATTCAAAGCACTCTGTGATTCTGTCTGTCCCACAACGAAGAAATGTGATGTATTCAAAGCCATCAGCCAGTTTTTAGGTGCTTTGGGAAGTGAGAAAAAGTAACAAGGCAGATAAATCATCAATTGTGCAAAAATTCTTCAACACTGTGTACAAGACAAACCCTGGCAGGGTAGCTGGCTCTGGGACCCCTCTACCTGGAAAGTTGGAGCCATCAACTGCTATGGAAAAGTGACAAAGCAGAAAAAGCACAAGAACAGCTGTGCTGTGCCCTGCAACACAAGGGGCCTCGTGCTGGGGGCTGTGGTTTCAAGCAAGATCAGAAGCAAGAGTCACAGAAAATGGGATCAACTCACAGGCAGCACACATGATCCTGCTGTTATGATGTCCTGGAGGGTTTTACTTGAGGAATTCAGAAAATTAAGGAACAGTCATGCTGCTGCCAAGAGGTTTTTTAAACTAAGAGCAAAATAACCAGAATTAAGTGTATTAGGCTTCATCACCCATACAGAAAGATATCCCATAGACACTGCTCTGTGCCTTGTATGAAAAGAGCACAAAAATAGCTTTACAAGTAAAACCAAACCTGTAACAAGAACATGAGGGCAGCTGTGAAACTCCCAAAGTGAAACTTTGTTGGCAGCTGTTGAGGTTTCAGCCTGGCAGTATCTATAACATAACTCCTCCAGCACACTTCAGTCTCACCTCACATTACCTTAAACACCAAAGTTCAACACGTCCTCGTGAGATAATGTCTTATCCCAAGGTAATGAAGGGCACCAAAGCCAATGATAACTTGATTTGTATAAAACCCTCCCGGCAGAGAACCCAGAAATCATGACTCAGTCTCTTGTCAAATCCATTAGAGCAGGAGCTCAGACGAACAAGGGAGCCGAGAAAACCAGACCAACACTCATTGCACATCCCTTGCCCAGTATCCCGAGGCTGGGTATGTTCCTCAGGAGCTGGGGCTCCCACTTCCCTTATCACTTTGATGTACAAGGGTTGATTTACCTATCGGAAATGCCCTCCCACAGAGCCATGCTGATGGCGGCGCTGCGGTCACCTCCCGAGGGCTGCAGGGGAGTGAACTGGGATGGCTCCTACTGGGAGCACTGGTTTTGAGTCTACTCCACACTTGTCAGTGTTTCTCCTTCCCGAGTAAAAGATGCAAGCTTGAAAACACAGCCCAGCTGTGCCAGCGAGCTGTTTGAGTCTCTTCAGTAGAAGGCCTGTGGAGCAGGGAGGGTTAATGGGGGAAGCAGGTGAGCAATGGGATCCCTGGCTCCCAGTCCAGCCTCTGGCACAGCCCAGTCAGGAGCAGCCAGGGTGGCACGAGCTGCTCCCACTGCCACCCAGGGTGCAGCCACCAATTACAGACATCAGACAAGGAGCAGGCTGGGTCACAGGGATGAGCCTCTCCCTGAGGAGGCTGGAGCCCTGCTCCTCTCCAGGGAGCAGCTTTTCCCAGCTCCCCGGAGCAGGCCAGCCGGTCTGCTCACAGCATTAGCTCAGGAGGAGCACTGCACCTCACAGGTGGCCTCAAAGCACTCCTTAATCTTACAGAGCCAAGGCCAATTATATTCTCTCTAATGTGAAAAAAGCCTGAAAGTGTATTTGCCAGGCACTCCTTCCCCCAGCAGTGCAGTGTTTAGAAAAAAAACCAGCCAAGACTGTCAGGGCCCCCCTTACCCAGGTTAGCCAGAAGATCAGCTAAATATATCACAAAGTTCATATTCCAGACTCCTGTACCTTCATCAGAGCAATGAGATCTGAATCCATGATAACTTTCTCATTAGTGTGGGAAAAGAATGTTTATGGAAGTAAAGTAGCTCTCCCACAGTCTCAGGAGAGCTTGGGGCTCTCACTGTGAGTTCCATGCCAGAACACCTGTGTTCTGCTCCCAGTTTTCTCCCAGTTTCATACCAGGACACGCTGAGAAGGCAGTGAGAACAGAGAAGCCTCAATCACTTACAGCATTTGGCCTCTGCTCTGGACCTACCATGGACTGCTCCATTCATTTAGATTAAGTGAAAAGATTATATGCTTGTACAACTTTTTTAGCAGATGATAAATGACATTTTTATCTGTGATGTGTGTTTTTTCTGAGATTATATCCACAGAGAGGAAAAGAGCAGGAAGCAAAGCCATTGTTCTGGCTGCAGAGTTACTGAGGTGCCACTGGAAATCAGCTGGAGACCCTTGTAGATATGAACTGATAATACAGGGAAAAAAGGACAATGGGAAATGACATTAAAAAGTGTTGAAATTAAAAAGGAAAAATAAAAAGGAGCTATTTCATGACAGCCTCCCTCTTCTAGATTGGCTTCTAAACCAGGAATGTCTAATTCCAGGACCAACAAATGAAAGGCTTTAGAAACTACAGCAAAATATGAGTTTAATTTGTTTACAGTAACTAGTCCCATTATTCTCTGCATTAGCAGATTCCAGCTTTCAGATGAAAAAAAGGTTAATGAAAAAATCATTGGCACCGTGTTCTCCAGGATCTGCTTGGGAACATTTCCAGAAAATTAGATTGAAACAAAAGGCAATGGAGTAGATTAACTAAGATTGGATTTCCCAGAGGAAAACAACATAAACTAGATTGAGTCTTTGTCATCCTCCCCTAGGAAAAAATTGCCAAGACTCCCAGTGCTTTCCTGGCAGACTTATGGAGAAGTTCATGATGGCAATGGGCTTCAGCTCAACTTCCCAAAACTCTGCTGCAAGCTCCTGCTAACTTTGAGGTGACCTTGAGGCCAGGGCAGGGAGGGCAGCTCTACAGAGCCATGGCAGCTTTCTGCTGGGTTGGGGGGTCTTCGTAGCAAATAGAGAAACCAAGGAGGAAAGGAGAAAATAGAACATTTTTAGTTCAAAGAACAAAAAGTTCTGTCTTCTCTTGGACCTAATGCCTGACTGGAAAACAAGCCAGCTGAAAGGAAACTCCTCAGGGTCCTACTCAAAACTCACTGAGCGACCATGGTAGATTTTGTCATTTACTTGAATATAAAATTGGAAGAGATTATTCTCAATGCCCTCTGTTCTCAGGCATTAAGCTTTTGCTCAGGGATAGAGCGTCTCACTAATCCCAACCTTGAAGTCACACTGTAAAGGGAGAAATGAAGTGAAAAACTCTCCCAAACCTCTTTTCATAAGAAAAAACAGAAAAAACTCCACAAACTTTATCGTTATACCACTGCAAATCTGAGTCAGCAGCAGGGATGATACCTTTAAAATAAAAAAGCAAACATGCAAAAGTGGCTTGGAAAGGTGATTTAATTTTTCCTCTCTACTCCTGAAATTATCTTAATTCTCAGCTTCATTAACAATCTGGCTTAGATGAGAAATCTGATATGAAATGAAAAGCAGCCAAATCTCAGTAGGAAACAGTTGTACAAAATTTCTCCACTCTTAACACAAAGTTGTGTGGGAGCCTGCAACTCCTGCCAGTTCTTTTATTTTTAGTACCTTGGTATTGGGAAAGCAGAAGAAGTAAAAACTTGCTTATTGCAATCATTTTTGTGTTAGTAGTAAAAAACATCACTTAAATTTTGTATTGTACAACAGAGCAGTCACAGCTTCACCAACAAATCCTTAGTTATAAAACCAATTTTCATTTAAACAGCAACATTCACACATTATTCCCAGTGCCCCCTTTTTAATGAAGGGTGGGAAAAAAAAATAATGCAGAGTTCAAAGCCTGATGAAAGCCCCAGGAACCATTACATCATTAATGACATGATTTGGGATCATTAACTCAAACGCAACCTACCCTATAAGATCCCATATTGTTACTCATGAAAACTCCTGCAAAAGCTTTACTGACCTCAGGCTCAAGCAGAGGCAAGTTAAGATCAAACAGACTGAAAATCAACTTAATAAACACTTGTGAGGCGCATTTCATCCACCTGAGCACAAAAAGCAGGACAAGTAAGCATTCTGGAGCTTGGAATTCGAGCACAAACAGGAAGAATTGGCCTCTGCCTGGGAACTGTGTGGAACCACAAGCCCACTGCTCCAATACACTGAGGACTGTGAACAAAGCTTAAATTAAAAAAGAACAAGTGGCTCAATGTGACTCTTGCTGAGTGCTGCAAGGTGTGCTGCTACAGCCTCTTCCCCACCACACTGGCATTAAAACTGGCCAGTGCTGAATGCCAGTGAAAAACAGTAGGAAATTTATACAGGTATAACACTGGGTTAGGAAGATGCTGAAGGGGATGAAAGTGCCACATGAGGAGCAGCTGAGGGCACTGAAATTGGTCATCCTGAAGAGGAAACTGAGGTCAGAACTCACCAGGGGTTGCAGCTCCTCGTGAGGGGCAGCTCCAATCTCTGCTCTGTGACAGGGACAGGAGCCAGGGAAGGGCTGGAGCTGGGCCAGGGCAGGCTCAGGCTGGAGATCAGGGAAAGGCTCTTCCCCCAGAGGGTGCTGGGCACTGCCCAGGCTCCCCAGGGAATGGGCACGGCCCCGAGGCTGCCAGAGCTCCAGGAGCGTTTGGGCAGCGCTGCCAGGGATGCCCAGGCTGGGCTTGTTGAGGGGTTTGTGCAGGAGCTGGGCTGGATTTGATGGTCCTTGTGGGTCCCTCTCAACTCAGGATATTCAGTGATACCTAAAAAACCTAAATTAAACCTAAATTAAAGTGCCACACCAGGACTCAGCCACATGGATCTTCATAATTTAAAAAACAAAACTATCTTAACAACCAACCTGATAGAAATACAGGAGCCAAAGCAACCAACTCTCTTCATCCAAGGGACCACATTTCCCATTGGAAGGAAGTTAAGGTCCTCCTGCCTTACCAAGGTTGGAACAATCTGCTCCCACCAGAAATTTACACCAAATTATTGTGGTTTTGTTTTTTTTTAAACAGAATTAAGATTCTGACCCTTTCCAGGTTTTATTCTAAATTCATCACACACTCTCAATATAAAAGCCACTTAATACTCCCCTTTATCTTCTCCCTTTAGAAGTGGAATCATTCTGTCATTGCCATAAACTCCTGAATTACTCCTAACTCAGCTCCACAGCAGACCTGGCAACCTCCTGCTCAGATTTAAACATCAAGTCAGTAAGTGACAGTACAAATTTCCAACCAGAGCCGGCAAACACCCAAAGCCAGGAAATATTCAACACTTATTGACATTCTGACGTCCCACACATTGTTTTCCTGCATTTCAACATCATTTGGATCTAAGGTGAAATTAAAGCCAGTGGGTCTCCCAAAGGACATAGAGATAACAGCTTTCCAAGAGGGGAAAAAACTACAGAAAAACCACAAGACACCACAAAAAACTCATTAAACAAACCAACAAAAAGGTGTTTTCTCAAGGTACGAGGTGATCGTGGAAAACTTCAGAGGGGCAGCCCAGACGTTTAGCCACGCAAGGAACTATTCCAATGTTAAGAGAACAGTGCATTGCTGGTGTCCCTGGGTAACTCAGAGACACGAGACCCGAACACGGAGCGCAGCAGCGCCCGAGTGTCCCCAGCCTTCCCGCCGGAGCCGCACGGACCCTGAGGGCCTCACGGAGCCCTACGGGCGCTGTGGCTCAGCCCGGAGCCCGGCGGGTCACGGCTCCCTC
>JAHLSL010000016.1:533902-559322 GCA_025920805.1 Petroica traversi
CGCGGTGCTCGGGCACCCCGGGCCGGAGCCGCTCCGGGGTCACCAGGGCTGAGGAGTCGGTGTTTCCCCTGAAATGAGGAGTGGGTGGTGGTGCCTGAAGTGCCGCTTTGGGGCTGTTCAGCCGCCGCTGGCTCCTCCCAGGCTGCTCCCGGGGTTCACTTGGGTCGTGTCCGATGTAGCACATCCAGGTGCTTGTGTCGCTGATTTGTTACCGCTCCAAGAGCCGCAATTCCAGCTCTGAGCGTGCCCCACCCTCTTCCAGGAGCTGCTCTTTTACAGCTCTCACAAACTAATCCTTTCTCGTTTTAGAAAATGCAGGTTTTTTTTAAAGTAGATTCACTGACAGTAGTGTCATCCTTGTTTGAATTATTCCCTTGTCCCGTGATAGCAGGAGTAGGTTGAGTTTAACTGGCCTTGAAGCAGTGAAATTGCAAACAATGTATCCTGAAGGAATAAACTCAGCATTAAACCCTCTGCCCTTAGCCAGGAGAGTTTCTGCAATTTTAAAACTTAATGGGAAAATGTGTTTCCTCGACATTTAAAGAAAAAAAAAACTTGAGCTGGATGTTGGTTCCTCTGTCACATATTTTTTGTGGTATTGTAAGAATCAACAATTTTATGTGAAGCTAGTTCTAGTTTTTGCTACAAAGTAACTTCTTTTTTTGTGTAGTTTCAGTTCTTACACCTTCAGTCGATTTTTGAGGAAATGAAACCAAATTGTACCACTTTCCCAACCTCTTCATTTACAAGTTCAGCCTGTTCAAAATTAAACGATTAATTAGCATAGAGCGACTTAACCTGCAGCCCTTTGTTTACTTTCAGAGTGATGACAAACACTTTATATTTGATATAACATCTAATTAAGGGCATTCATTATCTATGTCTGTGTTAAATAAGGTTAAGTGGTTGTATTTCCCTTCCTAGAGCCAGATTAGCCTCTCTTTTTGGCCTGGATCAAACAGTCTCAAGCCAGGGAAATGAATTCTTCCAGTTCACTGCACCAAAGCAGCCCAAGAAGGGTCAGGCAGCAGCTGGTGAGTAACTGGGCTTGGGAGTGGGGGAGAGCAAGGGCCTTGTGAAGAGCAGCAGAGCAAACAATTCCCTGAGCTTTCCTCACTGGTGTTGTCCTCCTGCACCTGGATTTCCAGCAGGCTTTGGGTGACTTTGGTACGCAAGTGCTTGGTTTTTTGTAATGTCCTTCTGAAGATATTGTTCCCAGGGGAAGGAACGTGTCGTGGTGTTGTCACTGGCCAGTCCTGTGCCTGTGACAGCTGTCCCTGATCTGTGTCCCCACAGGCCAGGCCCAGAAGGCGCCGGTGGCCCCGGCAGCCTCAGGAGCCCCCTCGGTGCTGGTGGCCACGGCCGTGCTCGCCTACCGATAGTAAGTGACCTCTGCCTGACCTGCTGCAGTCCCTAACCCTAAAGGGGAGATGTTTTTGGATAAACAGGAAGAGGCAGTTGTTCTCAGCTTTCTCTGCATGGCAGAAATGCTGCAAGGCAGTGCAAGTTTCTGCTCAAGTGCAGCTTCCGTTGCTGTGCTGCAGCTCTGGGTGAGGCAGTTCTGTGATAAACAACAAGCTGTGGGTTTGGCTGTGGTGGGAGCTGTGACCTGGCTGCTGGGCTCACATGGGCACTGCTTCAGGAGGCTCTGTCAGATGCTTGTGGCTCCTGCATTTGAGAATTGAGGCATGAACAGAGTGCATTAAAACTGCCTGTTTGATGCTCCCCTCATGGAAAAACCTTTCTGCCCTGGATCCATGAGAGCAGTTTTCAACTCACTCCACAATGTGTGCTCTTGCCTGTGGGCAAGCAGGAATGTCTCTAAGCTAAGCAAGCTGCCTGACATTTTAGGCCTGAGTAAAGTCAGGCCTAAAGAATTCTAAAGATCTGATCTCTAAAGAATTCTGAGTTAGGGGCAGTTGTGCAGCTGAATGTCTCCTTATCTTGCAGTACAAATGGGCAGTACTTGAAGCAAGGCAAGTATGGAGCAGCTGTAGTGGGGAACCACGCTGCCAAAGAGGTGAGAGACACTTCCTTCTCTATCTTGGCCGTGCTGAGGGCTCACTGCTCTGAGATGGTGTTTCTCTGAGCTCTCCAGGGTTTTTAGCTTTTGGTGATGTTCTCCTGCTGCCTTTCTGCCTCCTGAGTTTTCTTGGGGCTCAGCCATCCACCTTGCTGACATCTTCCTTTTCTGCAGTCCATGAGTTTGTAAGATCTCTTAGAACTTTTGCCTGAAATAGTTTGCAGTGTTTCTGGAAGTTATTTTGGTATTTGTTCAGAATGTCTTTGACAACTGGGTCACAAATCTGTGCATGTGGAAATAGATATAAAGGAAAACTCTGTCTGGCAGTACAGAAATGCTTTGCTTAAGTTTTGTTCTTTTGGTATGAAAAATGTCTCTCCTCCCCAAGTGTTCCTTGAAGAACACAGAGCTCATGTGCCCAGTAAATTAGTTTGTTTGAAAGCTACTTTGAAAACTCTTACCCATCCTTGGTGTTGGTATCTATGATGTTTTGTATCCCCCCGAGTCTTAATTCATGTCTCACTAAGTTGCTTCTGCTTTGGCAAGAACATAATAAATCTTAGATTGGTAATTAAATTCCTGAGTCAGTGATCTGAGCTGTCTTGTTCTGGGGGAGCTGGGGAGGACAGGGAATGCAGGAAGAAGCTGAACCAGCCTTCCTCAGGCTGCCTGGTTGATATCACATCCAGCTGGGAGCAGTTAGTGGGTCACTCCCAGTTCACCACTGAGCTGTGTCCAGTGCAGGTGCACAAAGGAAAACACATTTCCTTAATGGATTATGTTTAGCTGAGCCAAATATGTCAATAAATCTCATATTTGTGTTGTTTAGGACTTGGAAAGCTCCCTCCAGCTCAGTCTGTTACATGTCAATAGGTTTATGCAAAGAAAAAAGATTATACACATGAACATCTTTAGGTTGGATGTTGGGGAAAATGTCTTTCCCAAAAGGGTGGTCAGGCCTTGGCACAGCTGCCCAGGGCAGTGGTAGAGTCCCCATCCCTGGAGGGGTTTAAATGCTGTGTGGATGTGGCACCTGGGGACAAGGTTCAGTGGTGACCTTGGCAGTGCAGAGAGTGATCTTGGATGTCTCTTCCAGCCTGAATGGCTCTGTGATGCTTTGATGCCATGTGTGGTGAGTTCTGTATCTGGGAGGGTTAATGCACCATCTTTTTCCACTGTAAGTGTGAAAAACATGGAATTAGTTAAAGCATGTCACTTATTAATAAACAGTGAGTTTGACTTGCTTGGTTGCTGCAGCCAAGTAAAACTCTTGAGAATAAGCCAGTTTTAATGGGTGTCCCAAAACTGTGTTAAGTATTTTTGCTGTGGTGTATTTGGCAAATAAATGCTGAGCCTTAGGCTCTCTGTGTGACGAATTGCTTCAGAATTGAAGACATTTTGAGTTTGTTTTTGTTCTTTTTCCCTGCCCAATTCCTTGTGGAATCCAGTACAGGATCCTCCTTTACATCAGTCAGCAGCAGCAGATCACCTCTGCAAGGATCCACCCAGGCTTCATGCTCACGGTGAGGCTCTGCCTTAGAATCATTTGTTGATCACAGCAAGCACGAGGTTGGCTCTAAAATTCTTCTTTAAGCCTTGGCTGATAACCTTTGAGATCAAACATCTGAGCGACAGAGCAGGGGGTGTCCCAGTGTGACTGTTCTCCTCCTCATGTATTGCACAAGAGGCTGTGACAGCTGCCTTTGGCTGAGCACCTCAGGAGATTGCCAAATCAAGGCCCCTGTGGGAGGTCAATTATTACCTGTGCTCACAGAGGTGGTTTGGGGGTTGCAGCCCTTTGATGGATAAAACCAGCAAAATTCCTGTTGCTGAGAATTTCTAGTTAAGTGTCTGAGAGAGTACAACTGAGTAAGCAGAAGGAAATGACAGCAAGGAAATGTTTTCTTTCAGAAAATTGACACTCAGCGTTTTCCTGCTGTTAAGAACAATCTGGAGCATTGTAAGCCCTAAAATGGGATCTCTCAGGAAGCTGGTTTCTGCCAGTTTTACAGAAAATTGATGTGTTGGTTTGCTGTTCTTAGCTTGTCATCAGATGACATCAAATTTCTTGGTACAATGGACAGAAATTTCACTCCACAATAATGTATTTTCTGTCCTAGTTTAGACCTCCTTGCTCTCTAGGTTTATAAGCACATTCTTGAAAAATTAATGGGTTTGTAGTCACTTCTGATGACATGGGTTTTTAGAAGTGAGGAAGAAGTGACTTCTCCAACTGATTCTGGATGCCTAAATACAATAAATTATGAAATGTAAATTACTGACACTTAGAAAGTCTCAGTGTATATTAAAGAACCAGGCTTAAAGGAAGATTCTGAAACGTTTCACCTTCTTTTGTGAACTGCAGCATTTAGGAAGAACTTCATATTTGCTCAAGTGTTTGAGGTATAATAATTTTTCCATGATAATGAGCACATAAATAGAAGCTAATTTGTGTATTCTGAACTTGGGCAGTAGAACAACAGGGTTCTTCCTACTTAATTGCAGTAGCTCTTACTATAAGCTTCTTTTGGATGTGGGTTTTTTAGTTCAGTTGAATGCATTGTTTAATGCCTGAGATAGGACTGATTTCCTTTCCCACAGGTTCAGCCCAACAATTACAGCACCTTCTATGATGATCAGAGGCAGAACTGGTCCATCATGTTTGAGTCAGAGAAGGCAGCAGTGGATTTCAGTAAACAGGTAACTGCTCACCTCTGGGCCAGGCAGTTCTTGATGGGTTGTTTACAGCAGGGGCAAATCAAGTTTTATTTTCCTTGGAGTTCAGCTTTGAGTGTCTGCATAACTGTGATGGAGACAGATCTGAGAGGAGCCTGCCCTGAGTTTTGTTCATTAAAACAGATCTCTTTGAGGCAGGGAGCCTCTTGCTCCTCGGGATTCTCAAGTGCTGCTTATCAATGGTTCTGTAGAGCAGAGGGTGTTTAATCAGCAACATTGAGCACAAGGAGACATGGAATGCCCTGGGAGTGCATTTCTAATGGGGGCTTGGTCAGTACAGCAAGGAATGCACCAGGTTAATGAGTGGGACTTGTCCATTAGAGGCCAGAGACACTGCCAGGCTTTCCCTCTGCAGGTCTGCATTGCCAAATGCAACAGCTGCCCAGCACTGGACTCAGTCCTCTGCCAGGATCTGCTGCTGGGAGAGGGGCAGGGAGTGGAAGGAGGAGACTCCCTGGAGGTTGCCTACACAGGATGGCTGTTCCAGAACAACGGGCTTGGACAGGTAAAGACATTTCTGCCACCTCCTAATGCTGAGTGGGACAGTCCCTGGAAGGAGCCTGCACATCCAGCAGAGTGCTGGTGTGGGTGTTAAAGGTATCTTTTTGGTGTTTATGGCACTGTAAGTGAGATCAGTTTATTGTCTATAGAATATTAAGGGATTCTGGCGTATTACAAAAAACATTTCTCACAGAAGGGTTTTTGAGCATTGGCACAGACTGCCCAGGGCAACAGTGGAGTCACCAACCTGGAAGAGTTCAAAAACCATCTGGATGTGGTGTTTGATACGTGGTTTGGTGGTGAACAGGGCAGTGCAGGGGGAATGATTTGGCTTGGTAATCTTAGAGGGCTTTTCCAACCTTAATATTTCAATTATTCCATTGCAGTTCAGGGGGAGGTGATTGAAATGCTTTTACACTGCCATAGGCACTCTCACACATGAATATTTAATGACCCAATCCTGTCCTAAAGCAGATCTGAAGTCTGAGTCTTCAGTTACCATTCACTACATGAAATTGTACTTCAGGAAATGGACTAAAGCTATGTCTTACAGCTGAGAATTAATTCTGGTAGTGGTGGGATAGGAAATAGCATTTAACCAGAGGTTCTAGGAGTTTATGAAATGTGTTAAGTAGTGTTCAGAATCTTGAAACAGTTGGGAAATCCATGTATTTTTTGTTCTTGTTTAACTCTTCAGGTGTTTGACTCTAATGTTAACAAAGACAAGCTGCTGAGGCTGAAGCTGGGATCTGGAAAGGTCATCAAGGTACAACTTCTGGCACTTTCATTATAATAATCGAAGCCTTAGAGCTTTGAATTACTGCAGATCTTGTTCAGGATTCATATATGCTATTTGTTTCATTCATTTGTAACAGTGACTCACTCAAGCTTTGCACAGTAGAGCCCAGTCTCCTTTTCAGCACCAGTGTTAGACAGGAGTTGTCCTCTTTGGTAGAAAGGAAACTTCCTGTTTTCAGGAGCTGGAGTTTTATTGTCTTTGTTTTTCTGGAAGTCACTTAATCCATTCCCTTGTTCTTGGGGAACCCTGTTTTTAAATGCGATAATTTTTCATCTGGGTGGTGTGGTACTTCCTTATGTTATCCCATAAAATCAGGGTTTGAGTCAGAGATGCTTTTGCTCAGGTCACTTCTATGACCTGTTACAAGTTGTCCTTTATTGAAGATGTGGCATTTGTCTATTTTATCCTGGATCTTACTAATTTTGCCTGATTTTTAGAGCCATCTTGTCCAATGCTGACATCCCTTGGGAAGTTTGCATTGCTCTGACTGCATGTCCCTCGTTACAACTATTTTCTTTGTGTGCTGTGTAAATTTAACCAAATCAGTTCAGATCTGTGACATGGAGACCAGTTCTTCCCCAGAATGCTGAGTGAGGTCACCACTGTGTGGTGGAGCTGCATCTTTATTCTTAAATTAACACTGGAATGTGTTATAACTGCCTGTCATGATTTGTGGCAAGGCAAAGGTTTAGTGTTGCACACTGAAAAGAAATAGGATTTTGCAAGAATCTCTCTATATGTGTTTTGGAATCTTTGCCTGAAATTGTCTTAATTGGGATAATTAATGTCACTGATCCAACTGTTCCTTTCTCTTGTGTTGCCTCTGCAACTCCAAGGGCTGGGAAGAAGGAATGCTGGGCATGAAGAAGGGAGGGAGAAGGTTCCTCATCATTCCTGCAGCCTGGGCCTATGGGGCTCAGGGTGTGGCTGGTCGTGTCCCTCCAGACTCCACTCTGGTGTTTGAGGTGGAAGTCAGGCGGGTGAGTGTCTCGTGCCAAATGCTTGGTTTGCATCTCTTCTGTGTCTGCAAGGTGGGAACCTGCTGTCAGTGTGAGAACTCCAGCTCAGAAACTGTTAGAATCCTCAGCAAGATGTGTATCTTTAATTAAAACAAACAAACCAACCCAAAACAGAACCCTGAACCCAGAAAATCCCTCAAGGCTGTTTGTCTGTTGTAACTGTCTTGGGATCTTTTAGCTGCCTTATTTGTGAGTCACTTGGGAAAACAAAGTACTGTGGGAGGAATGAGAGGATGTAAAGACTCAGCTTGTCCAATTCTGAATTAATTGGCTGCTTTTTCTTGAAGTGCAGGAGCTCCACAGGGAGTGGCATCACAAATAAACAAATTAATGAAAATTTTTACAGGAACCCAGAAAAGCATCTTTTTTTTTTTTTGCTACTTGCTTTTTAAGGTGAAGCTGGCAAAGGAGTGCTCTGGTTCAGATGGGCTGAGTGTCAGCTCAAGGGATTCCCCTGCACCTTCTCCAGTTCCGAGCTCAGATGGCTTCTCCTCAGACACAGGTTTAGTGCCTCCCTCCACCATCCCTCCAAAGCCTGGGTAAGAAGCAGCATGGTTTAAACAACTTTGTGTTAAGGTGATGCCCATCAGCTGCACTAACACATCATTTGCCAAATGTGGGGCCTCTGTGCCAGCTCAGTGCCCCCCATGTAGCAGAGCAGTGCTTGCTAACAGGACTTGCTAGGACTTTCTGCTTGAGTGCTGATTTCCTGATTAAAGCTGTTGAAATGGGCTCTGGCATTCCTGAGATCCTGTGGGACTGAGCTGTGTGGGTGCTGCTCTAACAGCTGTCTCACCTCAGCTGGCATTGTTGTCATCAGTTTGGACCTTCTCAGTCTCTACAACTCCCTGAAAATTGGGTGTAGCCAGGTGGGGTCAGATCCTTTTCCCAGATAACAAGTGACTGGGGAGAGGAAATTACCTAAGTTACTCCAGGAGAGGTTTATGTTGGATATTAGGAAAACCTTCAGTGACAGAGTGGTCAGGCATTGGCACAGGCTGCCCAGGGTGGAGTTACCAACCCTGGAGGTGTTAAAAAATGCACATGTGGCACTTAAGGATGGGGATTAGTGCTGAACATGCTGGTGCTGGGTTAGTGGTTAGTGACTCAACCTTAGATGTATTTTCCAGCCCTAACAATTTTGTGGTCTGTTCCTTAAATTAAATGGATCAGTCACCTTTTTTAGGGAGTTCAAGTAAGTACTGCACTTGTAGTCATAAATAATTTGTTATTGGACTTGGTTAAAATTATTAATACCAGAATGTGGTTGTAAAAAAATCAACAAAATCGTCTTTCTATAATCAGCTGTTCCCACGGGCCTTAGTGGTGTCCTGAACATATCCACATATAGCACTGCAAAGAATCTTCCAGAAGGCTAAAAGAAATGCTCATGATGTGTGAAAACAGCTTTCCTAGGGAGAGGTGTATTTGACAGTATTTATAAATCCAGAGTGTTGGCCCTGAATTCCTCCTGGTTAATCTCCACACGTTTGGCTTTGCAGGGAGCCAGCTGTTCGGGCCAAGTCCAACTCCATCAGTGAGCAGCTTGCTGTAAGTGCTGCCTTTGCCTCATTTGAAGCCTGAGTAGGGAAGTTTATTTTCTCCTTAGTATGGGGTACTGCTGAGGATAAAGTGAGCACCATGCAAGACCCTGGAATGTTCACCTTACAGCAGCTTAGGGCCTGGTTTTTGAAGGAATTAATGGTTAGACTTGATGATTAATGTTTGGACTCCATGACCTTAAAGGTCTTTTCCAAACTTAATGATTCTGTGATTACCAGAACCTGAGGAACCCCAGCCCCAGTTCCTACTCTTAAATGCAAAGTGACTTTGACCATGTTGATATTCTCAAGTCTAGTTGTCTTTTGAGGTAAATGGACAAATTTAAAATAGATAGGAAAGGAATTGGGGCATTCAGGATAAGTTTATATAGCTGCATGAGAAGACTTTGTGCCTCCAGACAGACAAAGCTACTAAGCAGCTTCCTGAACTCACACATTTTCTTGTTGGTGTTTTGTGCAGGGATAGATTTTTCTCTGTAGTGACAGCACTGTCATCCCAGAAGGAGGATATATAAAACAAGCCATATGAGCAAATCCTGGTGCTGCCTTGTGTGTTTAAGAGTAGATTTTCACACAGTCATTGAATACTTGATTCAAAATTCAGTCAGAGATTTAGAAGTGTTTGTAAAAGCCTGGGCTGAGACAAAGGAGAGTAAGTAAATGTTTCTTTTAGAACCCAGATGTAGCAAAGGCAAAGCTGATTTCTCGGATGGCCAAGATGGGACAGCCCATGCTGCCTTTCCTTGCTGGCACAGCAGGGAGCCAGCTGGACTCCAGTGACTCGGAAATAGAGGTACCAGTCAGCAGTGGGACTCTTTTACTGCTTTTTCCTCACTGGGGGTTGCTTCAAGTGGAATCTGTAGCAGCGGCTCTGCCCTTGTCCAGGGAAGGTCTGTGTTAGTTCTGTGACAGAAAGGTTCCACTTGGGTTCATGGGGCAATACCTTGTCTCAAGTTACCTTGGCCTCAGGCTGTTGGCTTGTTCTTTGGTGTTCCTGTAACTTGCAGAAATGTTTTTAGGATCCAAATACCCTGAGAGGGACAACACAGCCAGTGGCTTCAGCCAGACCCTCCCAGCCAGCTCAGGCAGTGCTGCCCACAGTGTCCACACAAGGTAAGTGCTGGGGAGCTGCTGCACTCCCATTCCACACTGTGGAAATAGAGGATTCCTTCCAGGAACTGAAATATGAACTGAAAGCATCTGATGAACTTTGCTGATCCATGAGCCACTAATCCTTGAAGCACAAGACAATCCTTGGAGTGTTTCTTCATTGTGGTCTTGTGCTTGAGGAGGAGCAGCCACTGTGCCTGAGCTGTTCTGTCTCTGGGCACTGAGATTTGTAGGCTGTGGGATTTGTAAATGGAATGTTGCAAATACTTTCCCAGTGAACAGCAGCTTTTAGGAATGATGGAAATCCAAGGGAAGGGCAGCAGAGGGGCTGGATGTGTCTTCCCATGATGGGGTGGTCACATCAGCTGCTGGTCAGCTGAGCAGCCTTCAGTGTCAGTGTGAGTCACACCTCGTGTCAGTAAAGCTCAGAGCTACCTCTGAATGAAAAGAGGATGTTGAAATGGAACTAGAAGGGGGATTTCTGTGAAAGGTTACTCTTTTCTTGACCTGTTACCACTTGCTTGACTGGGTTTAATTTTCACGAGGTTGTAGACAGGCTTTTGTTAAACTTTTGTCTATTGAGTGATTTTTATTTTTTTGCCATTTCACACTAGGGGAATTTAATTCTTTCAAGCTGTTTATGGCTGAATTTATTTCTTCCTTTTCAGTACCTCAAGCCTCTGGTGCTGCACCCTCAGTATCTTCTGCTGCTTTAATTCCTGCAACGATCCAGCCCCATTCAGCTCTGCCTGGAGGAGCACAGGGCTTTCAGGTACCAAAATGAAATCCAGGAGAATATTGGTGCTTCTGTCCTTTCTCCCGAGTCTTCTCCATTGCTGGGAACAAGGACTTTAACATAGGGAGGAGAATTCCAGGCTGTTTCCTGTGACTCTTTGGCATTCTCAGGTTTTTATCATATGCCTCTTAAAATTTATTCAGAAAGGGGTTTATTTTCTGTTTATGATGGGTTCTTAAACTAAGGATGAACCAGACTTTGTTAATACCCAATACCCAGACTTTGTTAATACTACAAAAAAGGTTTTGTAGTAGCTACAATAAAAACTTCCAAGTTTTTCAGCAATGAGCAGGAAAGTTGCAGTCAAGTTGTGTTGTGCTTTTTGAGCCCTTTTTAGGAAATAACCTTGTGTTCAAATTAGCATAACTTCAGTGGGAGCTGTTCACATGCTGATCTCTGACTCTCACAAATGTAGGGTAACATGGTTTTGCTTAAATTTGAGTGAAGATGGGAACTAACTAACCTTCAAAAGAAGAGTATTCTTTTCCTTTCACAATGGCTGTTGTGTATTTTGACTTTCCAGCTCCTTAGTTCTTGGCTTTTTTCTGTCCAAACATAATTTTTGCTCTTTAAAAAAAAAAGAAACTGTGAGCACATGGGGAAGTAGCAGAACACATTCTAACCAATTGAACTTGTCCTGCAAGGCATATCCAGGAGTGGCATTTGCTTACCCCCAAACTGCTGCATCTGCTTCTCAACTCCAGCCCGTGGGACAGATGTATCCTGCTCCTTACCAAGGTATGTTTGAAAAGGTACCTGCTTCTCAGAGGGCTGCAATTCCTGCAGAAAACTGTAATGCTGATTTCAAGCTGTGGTAGCACTGTGCTGTTTCACAAATGCTTATTTTTTAATACCAAACAGGGGCAAACACTTCCCAATAAACACCTCTTTCTTACCTTAAAGAGCTTTGTGCAGTGTGTAAAGGGCTGGAATTTCTGTATCTTACTAAAGGACTACTAAATTTCTGTGTCTTACTAAAGACTGGGTATTACTAAAGGAATTTGGTAGCTGGTGCTTTCAGTTATAAATAGAATTGTGATAGTAACCAGCTTCCAATCAGCCAGGGAAAGAATTGAAGCATAACTTAGGAAGGACTAAGGCATTTAAAGAACCATTTAAGTGATCCCAGTTGGTGAAGTCTGAGGCTCTCTTGGAGCCTGTTTTTCAGTGCAGTTTCAGAAGCTGACCTTTGCTTCTATTGTTGGATTGTGCCTCTGCTGCTCTGGTGCGTCTGGGGCTTTGCTCTCTTTGGGCTGAGCTGTCACATGGCTCAAGGATTTCCTGTACTCAAAACTGCCTCTTGGGGTTATTTGGGAAATATCTACATTATTAGTTTTCCAAATACCATGCCCCTTTTATTTCTGGGCAGAGAGTGGCTTTCCTGGTGGCAGGCTTCATGCTGCCCAGCTTTTGCTGTGTCTCTGTGCAGGTATTTCCCCTTGTCACTATAAATCTCTCTCCTTTCCCTTCAAGCACCTGGAGATGTCATTTCCTTTTTGATGACAGAAGCTCGGCAGCACAACACTGAAATCAGACTGGCTGTGAGCAAAGTCGTGGATAAAATGGATCACCTGGCTGCCAAGGTATGGCCTGCTCAGAGCACTCCTGCTCTCCAGGTGTGCTGAGAGCAGTTGGCTCTATTTAAATGCCTGCATTAAGCTTAAGTGATACAGTAAATGAGTAAAATTCAAATATGATCAAACCCTGAAGTGGCAGCAGTTCAGCTACTGTGAAAAAGCAAAGCTGAGGCTTGGGGAAATGTGCTGTCTTACTGTCCTGAACATCACATTTTTTGGAGAGATCCCCTGGGAGGTGTCACACTTGATTCAGTGCCTATTCCCTGCAGCTGAGCAGAAGGAACAGTGAAAATGCCTCCTTGCACGTGTCTGCCTCTCACCTGCACCCACAAATTCATTTCCAATGGCTTAAGAATGGCTTTCTCCCTGCAGGTGGAGGAGCTGAAGAAGCAAAGCACTGCCAACAGCTCCCTGCTGCCTGGCATCTCCTCTGTCACTATGGAAGCCTCCATGATCATGAGTAACATCCAGCGCATCATCCAGGTGAGCATGGCCAGCCTGGCTTCACCCATCAGGGGCTGGGGCTCACGGTGTTATCCCTGGTGGGAGCAAATGTCCATCCATCCACGGGCTCTGTTTTTGTGTGGCCAGGATGAGGACGAGACTTAGAATGATTTCCATTCCTCTTTTCCCCTCCAGAAAGCTCTTCTCAGTATTTTGGGGTTTGGGTACTTTCTGAGCCAGAGCTGTTGGTATTTAATAGGCCTTGGCAAAAAGTTCATGTGGGAGAAGTTCAGCTTCTCAAACCATTAGGGATTTAACCCCCAGCCTCCAGCAGAACAGTTTCACAGCTAAAGTACCACGCTGTAGAAACCACCAGCTTCTGCTGTTCACTACTTAATTTTTATGCCTTGGAGCCTCTCTAAGCAGTAGCCTTAAAAACTTGGGGTTTGTGGGTAAAAAAAGTCAACCAGACAGAATATTTTCTAGAGTGTGATTTGGCAGCCACTGTCCTGTGCCAGGATTCTGCTAAATGTGGCACAGTGCCCTCCTGGGCTGTTACCTCAGAAGGGATGAGCCCCACCACTGTCCTGCATCTGTGCAAAGCAAAGGTTTAGGAGCTGCTGCAGGCAACTCTGAGTAAGCTGAATACTCATACTGAGCTGTGCTTTAGGAGAATGAGAGACTGAAGCAGGAGATATTTGAGAAGAGCAGTCGGATTGAGGAGCAGAATGAGAAGATCAGTGAGTTGATTGAGCGCAACCAGAGGTAAGAGGTGGGAGCCTCACTGCATTTCCAGACTCTCCAGATTACACTTGGGCATAACTGAGGGCTGTTTGTTAGGAGAGAGCCATATTTTGAAGTTGTTTTTTTTTTTAATTTAAAAGTGTGGGGATTCCCCCCACCCCTTCTGTGCAGGGCTTACTCCCAGAACTCTGATTTACAGTAAACCTGAGTGTGTAAAAGGAGAAAAAAAAAATCCCTCATGCTGCCTTTGAGCACACTTGCCCTGCTTCTGGGAGTTGCTTCATTTTCGCTGGCTTTTCAGTGATATGAAGAAATTGTAGGGGATGTGGTGTCCATGGTGAAGTTCTGATACTAAGTTACCAAAACTCCTGGAAGGTGAGACATTTTCAGAGAGGTGAAGCACTTACCCCAGCTGATAAAATCTCTGCTGTGCCAGGCACAGCCCTCCCACTGCTCTGAGATCAGCCTTCTAGTGCAGCACGTCCTGCAAAGTGATCAGGAGTGAAACAGAGAACTCTGTGCTTTGGAATGTCACCTTTTCTGTCTCCAAGCCCTGTGTGTGCAGGAATGCCCATGGAGTCTCCCTGTTCACAGGTACGTGGAGCAGAGTAACCTCCTGATGGAGCAGAGGAACCACTCCCTGCAGGCAACAAATGAGAACACACAGGCAAGAGTGTTGCATGCAGAGCAGGAGAAGGTAATGGTGGCATGAACAAAGCCAGGCTGGTTGCATTAAAACAAGCTGAAGTCTTGTTAGTCAAGGCAGTTTTCTTAGAAAGCAACTGCAGTTTTTGAGAAAAAAATTGAATGTTTTGATGGCTTTCATGGCAGAAGCATCACAGAGCTTGTAATCATTTCATGCTGTCATAACTTTATTACTCTGATCTTGTAGGAAGGTGTCTGGTTTATTCTTAACTGTGTAGGCGTGTGGCCAATTTATTGAGGAATTGTGTATCCCAGGGCTTTAAAGTTGGAAATACTTCAGTTACTCAGTTGCACTGACAGTTTCAGAACAGCTTTATTCCTTCTATTTAGTTGACATACGGTGAATATAGATATAAGAAAAATTATTTCCTACAGGAGTTTCTTCATTGCACTTTTGTGCTTTTTTAATGCTAGTCCAAAGCTGTTTGTTTCTCCCAGTAACATGTTGTGCTTTTATGAAAGGAGCTCTTTAGAACAGCTTTTAAACCAGTGCAATGCAATTTTGCATGGCTGCATATCCTGAGCTCTCCCTGTAGGCCAGCCTAGCCTGGGTGTGCTGCTCTGGCTCTGCCATTGCATGGTGCCTGCTCTGCTTTCTCCAGCACTGGCTTCTTAAATTACACCAAGTTCAGTCTTGCTCTGTGCTCTCCTGCTGAGTTTTCTCTCCAGTTCAAATGTGAGGTGGCAAACGCTTCCTCTGGGTGAGAACCATGACTTGGTGCTCCTAAAGCTGACCAGAACTGCAGCTTTCCAAAGTGTGGTAAGGAGCAGAGCAGGGAATGGCTGAGGGTGGTGAGAGCAGACAGGGAAGGAGGGGCTGCTTTTCCACCCCCAGCCCAGGCTGCACACCCACAATGTGTGACAGATTCTGACCAGGAATTAGACAGATTGAAATAATAAATTAAATTCTTTTCTCTGAGTGAGGACAGCATCCTGCTGGTACAATAAAACTTGGGGAGGAGTCATCTTCTGGAAGATCCTCAGATCTGTTGGGCCTCATCTTCAGCAGGACCCCACTGACTGAGCAGGCACTGCTCAGGGATGGTGTTACATGAACAGGCTTCAGGCCAGGAAAGCCCTGACTTGCTCTGGGAGATCTCCCCTGGTTCCTTGGGAGTATTGATTGTAAATATGAAGGCTGCTATTCCTCCCTCTTCCCTTTATCTAACCCAGCTTGCCCTGGGGCTGCAGTCACTGAACCCCAGGGACAGACAGAACCAAGGAAGAGGATTGGAAGCTGTTTTATCCACTGTTTACACACAGATAGGCACTCACCAGGATCACTGAGGTGTTGGTAACTCACTGCTTTTGGGTTATGGATCTTTGGCCCTGGCAGAGCAAGTCAGAGCTTTAGGTGAAGGCTTTGTGTGCCATAAATAAATCCCCACCTCTCCAGTGCAGGTCTGACCCAGGACTGCTCCCACCTCTGGTGTGTAACATCCCCTAAGGATACCTTTAGTATCTTTCTTTTTACATCAGGCTCACTCCCTTTTTCTGTCTAAGCTTTTACAGTTCTTGGAGTAATTTAAAGGCTTCTCTGGCATGCCTTAGGCTCCTGTTATGAAGCATTTTGCCTTTCTGCTGATGAATGCCTCTGCCTTTCAAGTTGTGTTCTTAACCCTTCCTGTTTCCTGTTGCTGCTTTCTCTTCCCAGCACATGCTGCCAGTGGATCGGGGCTGGGACCAGGTGAGGCAGTGTCTCTGACTGTGTAGGTGGTAGATGGTTGTGCCCCAGGTAGTGCCAGCCCAGCTTCCTCTTGAACTAGAAACGGATTGGCATGAAAAGAATTGTCTCAGAGCTTGAATGAGCACAGATCCTTCACTGGGAAAAGGGCTTTAGAACTGGCAGTGTCTCCCCACTGGCCCCCTCTCTCTTGGGGAGCCCTTTCCAAGAATTCTCTCACATTCTGCTTGTTCCACCTGCCATGGGAGAGCAGGATCTCTGTCAGAGCAGGTAGAGGTCACGCAGGATTCTTGGTGCCTGAAAGCTGGAGGCTGGAGCTGAGCTGTGGTCATGAAGCATCCTCTGTAGAAACGTCTGTCTAGTAGCACTTCCTGCCCTAGGATTTCCTATTTTTGTTTTCTATATTTACCATTAAAGGCAAAGGCCAGGGTTAAAATAACCTTTAGGTATCTTTAGCTGTGCCATGGGGTTTGGCTTTAGCATGCCAGGAGTTAGTAGAGCACTGGGACATTTAGGGAAGCACAAGAGGAAAACGGATCTGTTTTGGCCACTCCCTGAAATGCTGCCTCCTCCTTGAAATGAGTGGTGTGGTATCCCAGCCCTCAAGGTCAGCACATCCTCATCCTCACCATAGTTGGAACAATTTTGCTCACAGCTCTTCTCTGCCACAAGGTGTTGGTCCTTGAGGGGAGGGGATTCTCTTAGGGGAATAAAGCAGAGAGAAAATCCAGTTCTCCTGACCTTACCTGTTACAAGAATGTGAAAAATCTGTTGGGAATCTCAGAACAGGCAGAGGTGTGGTAGCTGTTTAGGGACTCCCTGTGTAAGTTCTGTCTTTGCAGAGCATCCTCTAAATTTTATGTGTCAGCCAGATTGGGAACAGGACTTTGTGTCTGTCTTGATGCCTCAAACCCCTGCTAACGTTGTTTTCAAGGTGTCTCACAAGCTGTGCTAGTGCCTGGTTTAGGTGAGTCACTGACTCTCAGCAATCCTAAACCTAAACAGGTTCCCAAGTGACTGAGACCTGTGCTGGGGAATGCCAGCCTTGCCCATGGGCAGCTGAGGTGATCTCGTGCTGTGTGCTCTGGGGACAAGGTGCTCTTCTGGCTGGGACAAGCCTGTTTTACGTGGCACTTCAGTGATTTGTAAACTTATGGATAATTAAATGTTGGAGCCCAGGCTTTTTACTTAAATAGATGTTTTCATAGCCTGAAAACTGAGCAAAGCCACCAGGCACTGGTACCAGGCTTAAACACAATTAACCTTTTCAGGAAACTCACTGGGTTGAATTGATGTGGTGTGAGGTTGTTGGTGGCCTCGTGCAACCTCCTAGTCAGTCTGGACAAAACTGACATGGAAAAGAGTCATTGCTGCCTCCTCAATGTGGAGATGTCTTCCCTGATAAGGCCTCCAGCCCTTTTCCAGCTCTTCCTGAGAGAACAGTTCTGCTGCTTCCTCACACATCCCTTTCTCCCCCCTCCCTTTTCCCTGCTCCATTTTGTGCTCCAGGCCAAAGTTGCAGAGGAGCTGGCAGCTGCCACAGCCCAGGTTTCCCAGCTGCAGCTGGAGCTCACTGCCCACCAGAAGAAGGAGATGGACCTGAGGAAGCAGCTCTCCTGTGCTGTGCAGGATGCAGAGAGACAGGAGGCACAGCTCAACAAGCTGCAGGCACAGGTGGCAGGTGAGGCTGCTCCTACCTGTCCCCTGAGAGCTCCTTTATGGCTGTTTTCTAAGTCATAGGATTTTCCTGTCTTCTGGGGTATCTTCCTGCTTTCCCTAGGATCAGTCACAGGGGATGGAAGAAGGATATGGATGCACTGAAATATCTGAAGGAGGTGCATCCTTGTTACCACTAAAGGCAAAGGGGGATGACTCAAGAAACAAAATCCTCCTGTTACAGGGGAGCCTTTTGTAGAACAAAAGGCTCTTGGCTTTTCTGTCCAATGTCTTGTAGAGCAGGCAGAGAGGTTCCAGTGGGTGGAAAGTTAAAAGCTGAGGTGTTTTATGCCCTCATTCCTCTGTGCTGGGCACTGGAGTGCCCCACCCTGAATCCTGGGGTTACTTCTGGGCCCCACATGATGAGAAAGTCATTGAGGGGCTGGAGTGATTCCAGGGGAGAGAACTGAGCTGGGAAGGGACTGGAGCCCCAGGAGAAGCAGCTGAGGGAGCTGGGAAGGGGCTGAGCCTGGAGCAAAGGAGGCTCAGGGGGGACCTTGTGGCTCTGCACAAGTCCCTGACAGGAGGGAGCTCAGGGGGGTCGGGCTCTGCTCCCAGGGAACAGGGACAGGAGGAGAGGGAACGGCCTCAGGCTGGGCCAGGGGAGGCTCAGGGTGGACATCAGGGAAAATGTCTGCACAGAAATGATGGCACAGCATTGCAACAGGCTGCTCTTGATGAATTCTAGTCCCCACTACAGGCTCAAGCAGAGTTGTTGACTGCACCATGCAGGAGACCCTGTTCTTCCCCATCAGCCCCCAAAATGTGCTCCCCTGCAATGGGAGTTGCACCCAACCCATAGGGAAGTGTGGGGGTTTGTTTGCAGAGCTCCAAGAAGCCTCTCAGGACACTCAGAGCAGATTCAAGGCTGAGAAGCAGAGCCGCAAACAGCTGGATATGAAGATTGCAGCACTGGAGGAGGAGCTGACAGACCTGAGAGTGGAAAAGGAGACTCTGGAAAGGGTATGTCCAGTGCCAGCAGCAGAGTTTCAGTTGTTTACTGAAGGTTAACGTTTTAAATTGCTTTTAAATATGTAAGTTAAGTAAATCTTGACTCATCTGCTGGCTGGTGGATCCTTTGTGCTTATGTGGGTTTTATTTATTTATTTAAAGTCTTAGCCAGTAATGTGTCAGCCTTCCTCCCCTGAGATAACCTCAGCTTGATTTCAAGGATGAAGTTCCCTGCCCAAAGAAGCTCTTTCTGCTCGAGGGAGAAAAGCTGCTTTGGTGCAGTCTGGCCTATTCTGTGTCATGTTCTGTACTGCAGAATCTTGCAGAGAGGAAGAAGAAATCCCTCTCAGAGAGGGCTCAGGCCGAGGAGGAGATGGAGGAAATTCGCAGGTCGTACCAGCAGGAGCTGGACAAGCTCCGGCAGCTCCTGAAGAAGGCCAGGACCTCCACTGACCAGGCAGCAGCAGAGCAGGTGAGGGGACAGGGGAGCTGCTGCTCCAGGTCTGGAGG
Source organism: Petroica traversi (assembly GCA_025920805.1). NCBI lineage: Eukaryota > Metazoa > Chordata > Aves > Passeriformes > Petroicidae > Petroica > Petroica traversi. The sequence goes on from JAHLSL010000016.1 coordinate 552,780, forward strand.
GCTTGTGGGAACCTCCAGGTAGGAAATAACGTGAAAATGCTTAGCTAGGGCAAGAATGAAAGTGTTAACTTGCTTGAATTCATGGATTAGTGTCAAACTAAGGAAAGGAGAGGCACCAAACTGAGCTTGTAGTAGAGAGAATATGAGACTTGTGAGGAGCGAAAGGTTGTTTAGAAATTTGCCAAGAGGTTTGAAATCTGGGCCAGACCTTCTGGCCAGTCTGGGCCTTGTGGCTGGAGCTGAAGTGAGAGGTGTGGACAGGAGCTGGTGGCAGCCCCTGGGCTGCACTCTGTGTGTGGGTGTCCAGCCCCGGGCATTGACCTCTTGTGCAAACACAGATTGTGGGTGTGGGGGTTCCCAAATCGTGTGGGGGGGTTCCTAAATTGTGTGGGGGGGTTCCTGATGGTCTCTTATGCCATGGGCAGCTGTCACAGATCCAGGCAGAGCTGGAGTCCCAGTGTGAAGCCAAATGTGAGCGTGCCCTGGCCTCGGCCAAGGAGCAGCACGCCCGGCAGTGCCAGGAGCTGTGTGAGCAGAGGGACTCCCTGCAGCACCAGGTGGCCCAGCTGGAAGAGAAGGTAAAGGGCTGTTCTTCATTGCTGTCATGGGCACAAAATCCAGTAGCTGTAACCAACAGTGTTCTCTCACCTAATTGGGGCTTGACTTTCTAATTCTTGCCTGTTGTGGAGCTTGATCTTGGCCATCTTCATGCGCAGTTGTTCTGTTGGGGTTGGTGGGTTTATGGAGGAGGGAGAACCAAGGTGTTGACAGTGCTGAACTACAGCAACAGCTGCACCTTCCACTCATCTGCACTGTCCTGAGTGGCTCTTGGTGAGCAGAGGTTGTTTGGAGTGGGTGGCACTGCCAGGGGCTGTACCTGCTCTGGTTCTTGTGTTTCAGCTCACAGCTCTCAAACACTCAAAAAAAGCAGAGGAGCAAAAATTGTCTGAGGTTCAGCAGCGTTTGGAGGAACTGGAGCCTATCCAAGAGAAGGTAAAAGGAATAACACAGCAGCTGGAGGGGAACTGGAGTGCAGGGAACACCACCCTCAGGCTGGTCTAGAATAGCAAGGATGGGACTTCCAGAATATGGTAGGGAAAGGATAATTTCACGTGGTTTCCAGCAATCCAGAATAGGCCCAATAATGAGACCCAGCCTTCATTTCACTGGGTTCTCAGTGGTGCTGCACCCACCCATTCTTGGTGGCACTTGAGGAGCTGATGACACAATTGTGACTCTCCAAGGCTTGGTTGGGTGTCCTTATTCTGGTGCTGTTGCTTTCAGCCAGGTCTTTTTTGACTCTATCAAGGCCCTGCTTAAAACTCCACTCAGAGTTTGTGCCTGACTAAAGCCCCTCCCAGGTCACCCCTGGGGGGGAGGCTGTGGTGTGAGCAGAGCTCTGAGGGTGGGTTTCCCTTGGCAGTTCTCAGCCCTGCAGGCAGACGTGGTGGAGCTGAAGGCTCGCTACGAGGAGCGGATCCAGGAGCTGCAGAAGGATCAGGGTGGATCTTCCCCTGCAGACTTCACTGAGCAAGTGAGCTTGGCTGACTCTCCTGTACTCCTCCTTCCTAAGCAAATGGATTCACCTTCAATTACTTCTCTTTGAACTGACATAAGAAGGAAAAATGCAATGTTCTCCACAAAGCACTGTGCCTCTAGTAACAGTCCCTAGAGGAAAAAGGATGGGATCTTATCCTAGAATTACAGTCACACAGAAGGGTTTGGGTTGGAAGGGACCTTAAAGCCCATCCCAATCCACTCCTGCCATGGACACCTCCCACTGTCCCAGGCTGCTCCCAGCCCTGTCCAGCCTGGCCTTGGGCACTGCCAGGGATCCAGGGGCAGCCACAGCTTCTCTGGGCACCCTGTGCCAGGGCCTGCCCACCCTCCCAGGGAACAATTCCTGCCCAATCTCCCATCCAGCCCTGCCCTCTGGGAAGCCATTCCCTGTGTCCTGTCCCTCCAGCCCTTGTAAACAGCCTCACTTCCATCTTCTGCTGCCCACTTTGATGTCTGACTTTTATTTCTCGTTAGTAAAACTGGATTTGAGGTTTAGATGTAAAAACTAAAATAAGTAAGGAGTGCCAGTCTGCCCTGGCTTTGTGCAGTCTGCCTCAGTTTGGGAGGGATGAGTTTGGTGCAGACAGAGTGGTTCTGAGTTGAGGTGGCCTGATGGTGTGAGGATTTCTGGTTTGGAAAGTGGATTATTTGAAAAACCACCTGTGTGTGTTTGGATTTATTGTTCCTTCCCCTGGAGAAGTGCCTGATGTTGAGTGCAGTGCTTCACATGCTAAGGAACTGTGTCTCTGTTTCCTGTCTTGCCCTTTTGCAGGTGAAGAAGATAATGAATGGTGTATTTCAGTCTCTTCGGGGTGAATTTGAGCTGGATGAGATGTACAGTGGCAGGACAGTCCTGGGGGTTGTCATGAACACTATCAAGGTATAACTGTGGTGAGAGACATGAGGTGATGGTGTGAGAGAAGAGAGAGCTTTGGGCTAAAACCTCAAAGCTGTGCTGTGAGACTGAAATAACTGAAGGAGAATTTGTTGTGGGTGGCAAAGCAGCCTGGTAGTGGGAGATGATACAGGGATCTGATGTATTTAGGGTGTAACCTGTGTTCTCTCTACTCCCTTTTCCAGACTGTGACACTGCAGCTGCTCAACAGGCAGCAGGAGGAACAAGAACATGGCAGTGAAAATGAGGAATCTGGCACAGGAGCAGGGAGACAGGAGGGATCACCTGGAGCAAAGACTGAGCACCAAGAGCCCCTGCAGCACAGCCCAGCACGGAGCACTGCACCTCCAGCTCACCCTGGGGAAGCAACCAGAGGTTCCCTGGAGTGTGAGCAGGAAGGCCAGGCTGCTCCTCCTGCCAGACCCAGAGCTCCTGAGGAGGAGCAGGAGACACAGAGCAGTGGGGGGACAGAAGAGAAAGCTCAGGAGGAGCATCTCCCTCCCACAGCTGAGTTCAGCCTGGAGCCTGAGAAGGGGCCTGTACCTGCAGGGCTGGAGCAGAGGCTGGAGGGTGCTCCCATTGGGAAAGCTGCCCCAGAGCAGGGGCCCTCTGCAGTGCCTTTGCAAGCAGAAGCTGCAGAACCTTCTGTTCCAGAGGCCAAGCCAGGAGAAGTGGATGAGGCAGCACTTCCAGCACATCCAGCTGTGGAGCAGAAGGCAGAGGAGGCTGTGGGAGCTTTAGAGCCTCCTCCCTTGAATGGGGAGGAAGGGAGTGGCACAGACCCGTGGGATGAAGCTGGCCCTGAGCAGGAACCTGCCTCAGTGGCCAGCAGAGCAGAGCCAGGCTCAGCTGTGCTGGGAGAAGCTCCAGGATCACAGGAACTGGGCTCCAGCCCCAGGCACACAGATTCCAGGTGAGGGGTGCTGCTGGGTGCCAGGGCCAGCTGGGGCTGGGACAGCAGCAGGCCCAGAGGCTGCTCCAGGTGTGTCCCTGCTGCAGGACAGCACAGACTGGGGGCTACAACCCCCTCGTGCTGCTGGCACTGTGTGGCACCAGGCTGCCCATGGCACATATCCCTCTGGGAGCAGCCCCAGAGCAGCCTTGTGTCTGGGGGAGGCAGTGGAGAACATTCCCAGGGAAATGTGCAGTTCCTGTACAGTCTGATCCTGGTGCCTGCCAGGTCCCAGAACTGCCCTGCACTGCTGAACAGTACCTGCCACAAAGGTTCACCTCAGTGACAAAGCTTTGCCATCTCCCTGGGACGTAACTTGTAAAAGCAAATCCCATCTCTGAGGGCCAGCTGCTCATTCTTTATCTCCTTGCAGCCTCTTTGAGGATGACAACTTCTTTGAAACAGCATCTCCTAAACCACTGAAGCCTCGAGTTCCCTCTGAAGAGGAGGATGAGGAGGAAGTGGTATGTATTTGGCTCTTTGGGGCTTTGCTGTGGTTGAGGCAGGATCTGTAGCTTGTTGTTAAAATCCTCCCTGTGGCAGTGGGGGCCTGGCTGAGCTCAGAGCTCCCCATCCATCCCCTGTGTAAATCAGGAGTGTCTGGGGTTGGTGACTGAGCTGGGAGGGGCTGCCTTGGCTCAGGGAGTGGTGACAGACTCCTGCTGGCATGAAATCAGTGGGACTTGCCAGGTTAATTGAAGGGTTTTAGTGTCTGGCCCCTCTCCAACCCCTTGTAGCCTCTAAGCAGCTCCTGGAATCAGAACCACAGAATCCTTAAGGTTGGAAAAGACCTTTAAGATCTTCAAATCCAACCATGCACATAGCACCATTCACCACTGAACCGTGTCCTCAAGTGCCACATCACCCACTTCTTGACCACTTCCAGGGGTGGTGACTCCACTCTGCCCTGGGCAGCCTCTGCCAATGCTTCACATTCCTTTCCACCAAGAATTTTCTCCTGCTATCTAATCTAAACTGAATCTAAGTAAGCCATCAGTGACAAATAAAAACCTGAGTAATGACGCTTCTTGTTCCCAGCTCCTCAGAGCTGGCAGAGGTTTCAGAGCAGTTTGTGTGGCAGTTCTGAAATGCCAGGAGGCTGCTGGGGCTGAGCAGTTTCCCTCTGATTTTTGCAGAGCATGAAGGGGCGTCCCCCTCCCGCACCGCTCTTTGGTGATGATGATGATGACGACCTGGACTGGCTGGGATGAAGATGTGGCTGCTGTGCCCTCTCTGGGCATGGCCTCATCCTGTGCTCTGAGCCCTTGTGAGCTGCACACGTGGGACATTGGGAATGACCAGGGACTTCCTGGGCTCCTGTCCTGCTGATGGATGGGGGCTGGCAGCTGGGGGCTCTTCCTGCACTCGTGGGTGCTCAGCCCCGACTCTCTGAGCTGCCAAACACTCTGGGCGTGGGCTGAGTGCAGGAGCCACCCACTGTCCCCCTCCCCTGAGCCCTGGATCCATTAACCTCAACCTTTATGCAAATAGGAACTTGGTGAAGAGCTTCAGCAGAGCGAGTCTGGCAGGACCCTGCAGTGGCAATAGCCTGTTAAAAAAATCAGACTAAAATCTCCTTCCCCAGTGAAGAAATACTTGGAATATTTCTCTTAGTCCCCAGGGTGGCTCCCAGGGATGCTGCACCCTTCTCCCCACTGTGTCTGAGCCGTGTGCCACTGGGGATTTCCCCAGGAATCCCAGTCAGGTGTTTCTTGTGAGTCCCTGGCTCTGCACAAGCAGCCTGGGAAGCCCTGGGGGCTGAGGTGGTGCAGGTGGGCACTGGCTCAGAACTGTGGCACAGGTGGGGCTGGACCCTGAGGCTCTGTTAAAGCAGGGCCTGAGCAGCTGTGCTGGGTGCAAGGAGCCCAATCCCTGCTCTCCCGTGCCCAGAGCTGAGGTGGTTTTTGCTGAGCTGTTTCCCTTTGGGAGCAGCAGCTCAGCTCTGGGATGTGCTGCTTTTTGGGAAGTCCTTCCCCACAGCCCAGCCCCTCTCCCGTGCCTTTGGCTCTGCTGCTGTTCAAGCGTGACCATCCCAGCACCAGTTAAACTGAAGAGAGGGGTGGGACACAAGCCCCAGGCTGGGCTGGGCAGTTTGGGGTGTCACTCTGCACTCTGAGGAGGGGAAAGGAGTGAGGATAGAGCTGGGCAAACAGCCTTGGGGCGCTCACAGCACTTTTACTCTCCACTCATGGGCACTAACTCAACTTTACCGCAGAAGAATTTAAAACAAATAAACGCCTTCATAAAATGAAAGGAGCTAAACTAATTCTACTAATTCTATGGTTTAGTTTCTACAACTGCCTTCACAATCTGACTGGGTTTAGATCTGTGTCCTCCTAAAGGTGAAAACACCCAAAAGAGCACTGGGTGTCCCTGCTGGGGTGTGTGGCAGGTTCCTGTGCCTGTGCCACACCCTCAGTGCTAAAATTTGCCAAATGCATCTGGAATTGGGGCAGAGACCAAAGCTTGTGACAGCCACCCTGGTGCCTTGCAGGGTGACCTGGGCTGGGCCTTGCTGGGAGTTTCTCAGTCCTGAACAGGAGAGTGTTTGGATATTCTGGGGGTTCTTAAGCTGCTCTGAGTGTCAGTGCCCTGATGTGGCCTCTGGACCCGTCCGTGCAGTGTCCTGGGGCAATCCCTGCTCCTACTAACAAGTTCCCCTTACAGATAGACACCCTGAGAGATTTGCATTTCACTTCTTACAAAATAAAGTGCAATTAAACCTTTATTTTTTGCTTGCAGCGGCTTTACTTTCATCTGGCCTGGTCCTGGGTGCTGAGTTCTGGCCAGGGCGGGGTGAACCCCGGTGATTTTGCTGGGGCTGTGCCCAAGGGGGTTTCTGGGGGCTGGGAAGGAGAGGATCCCCTTCTCCATCCCGGCCGTGGTGCTCAGCCCCTGCCCTGCCTGCTCGTGGACTCACGGAGAAACACCCGGACACGGTGCTGGGCCCACGTCTGCCTTTAATGTCTCGGGTCCCCGGCTGCCCCGTCCCTCCGCGGGCCCCGTGCCGGGCTCTCTCCTGCCGGGAAAGGGCTTGGAGTCGCCTCGGAACAGCTTCGCCCCCAGGGCAGCGCTGCGGGACCCTTCCCGGTCCCTCTCGGCTGCCGGCGGGGCTGCAGCGAGGCGCAGCCGGGGA
>JAHLSL010000016.1:570647-586940 GCA_025920805.1 Petroica traversi
TGCATCATCCACTGCCCCCTTCCCACCTTCCAGCATCATCCACTGCCACCTTCCTGCATCATCCACTGTCACCTTCCCACCTTCCTGCATTCACCACTGTCACTTTTCCATCCTTCTGCATCATCCACCACTACTTTCTCCACCAGCTCTTGCTCTTCCCCCCCGACTACATCACTGCACCTCCTGTGGAATGGAGCTCAGAAAGGCAGGCTGAGAATGGGAAAGAAAAGGTGAACTTATGGCTCAAGGTGCAGCTCTGATGTGCTGGATGGAGATGGACTCATGGGGAAGCAGCAGCCCTGCCAAGTTCAGAGCCTGAAGGAAATCAGAGGTGCAACTGCAGATCAGCCCCGGAGCCAGTGCAGGTCTGTCTTCCAGAGCTTCACCCACCAGTGCTGAGGGAATGGCAATGCCACCACCCCCAGGGATCTAAAATCTGCTTTGACACTCCCTTCCTCAGAGCTGGGAGACTGGAATGGAACCAGCACTGCCCAATTCTCTGTTCCAGAGCTCTCAGCAATACCAGAGTCCTCAGACCCTGCTCTGTGCTCACAGAACTCTGTTCTTCCTCCCAGGGTCTCATCAAGCAGCAGGATGAGCTGAGGAGCTCGTGGCTCTTTCCTCTGTTGCTGACTTACCTGGTTCCTGATCTGCCTGTGCATAAGATCCTTCTTCACCTGGAGAGCTTCAAAGGCAGCTTTCTGCATCTCAATCTAAGGAGCAGGCAAAATCCTGCTTAGTCAGGTGGTTGGTGCAGTCCTGATGGGCTCAGAAGCTGCTGCCTTGCAGGGACTCAGGCACAAGTCCCTGAGTGGTGATTGCTCTGAGCAACAGTGTCCTGAAACCACAGCTGAGAGCCCAACAGGTAAAACCCACCTTGGAGACACCCAGAGAAATATTAATGTTCTTCAAACATTCATCTGGAATGTTCTGTTTGTCCCCACCTCTCCTTTTCAGCAGCACTGAGCAGCCAGGGCACAGCTGCCCAGCACTTCTGAGAACAAACTTTGAAAATGTTTGTCCCAAGTCCCCCAGGAAACTTGCCAAAATATAGGGCTTCTGTCTCAAAATCCCCTCTTAATCATCGTGTCAGTTTTGTTTCCCATGCTCTGCTCTTCTGTCTTTTCTGAAAATTTCCTGTCTTGATAAAAAATAATTTTCTATCAACCACCCAAGTTAGCTTGTTAGAATAGCAGATATTCTCAAAGTTCAGCATGCATTGTTAAATAAAGTAACCCCTGCATACAGCCCAGCCCAGCCACTGCTGCTCCTGTGACCAGCTCTGGACCCTGCTTTCCCTCAATCCCCCATGAGCAGTTTGCTCTTCTGCCTACCTGCTGCAAGATCTCACTGACAACTTTGTTCTGATCCAGCTGCTGCCAAGCCAGGATTTGCTGGAACTTGTGATCCATCTCAGCCAGGCTGCAAGGAGATGGATGTGCCATGGAGTTAATGCTGGGTCTTGAGGCAAACCAGTGCAAAAGCAGGCAATGGGAGATGCAAGAGGAGGAATTTCTTACTGAACAGGGAGAAGAGCTGTGGCACTGCACAGCTGAATGGATTTAACACCTCCTCCCCTACACCCAAACCAAACCTGCAGCACAGGCCTCTGTGGACCTGCTGAACAGGTCACAGGCTCACCAGGCTGTTTGTGGTCAGTGCCAGACATTGCCAGATTAAAATTTCTCACCTTGTTATAAACAATGAGGCAGGATGCTTTTGCTATGTGCAGCAACACTCAGGTACTACTTATGCACACACAGCATCCTTCAGGCAGCCTGGGAGGGGAGGAGCTCTCAGTTACAGTTTGACATTGAAGAGCCTCAAAACACAGGAAAACAACTGATCTAACTCCATCCTCCATATTTAGCAGAAGGCATAAGGCAAAATAAAGAGTGCACAAGTAACCATCCCCCCAAAGTGGGATTAAGCTGCATACCATGGTCTTTTAAGGGAGTCTGACAGTTTAATTTGCACTGCCCTGTGCTGTTACAACTGTCCTGCTGCATTCCAGCAGCTCCAGGAGTTTCCTGGTGTACTTATGGGAATTACAGTGCTGAAAGAAAGAGATTTAACCAGCACCACCAGCCCCAAAGACCCCCTGCACCTGGAGCAGGCCTGGCTGACGAGGTCCTGCCGGCGAGACTCCGAGGTCATTTGGAGGAGCTTGTTCTTGTAGGTCTCAGCCAGCATCTGCTGCATGGCAGCTGGGGACAGAGGGGACACAGGGGCTGTCAGTCCCTGCCTGGCCTGGCTGTGCAGAGCAGGACTCACCCACCACTGCTGCTGCAGTCACTGCAACCAACAGTGGCTCCTCTCTCATTGCTCTTCCATTTCACTGATTCCAGAGCACACCCACCCACCTGAGAACCGTGGCTCTCTACTGGGAACAGAGCTGAGGAAACTCCACTCTGCCTGTGCCTGCACCTCTTCAGTGCTCAGAGAAGCCCAGGCACTGCCTACCAACCCTGAGATCACAGAACCACAGAATCTCGTGGAAGGAAGTGATCATTGAGCCCAGCCCCTGTCCCTGCCCAGAGCCCCCAACACCTCCAGCCTGGGCATCCCTGGCAGCGCTGCCCAAACGCTCCTGGAGCTCTGGCAGCCTCGGGGCCGTGCCCATTCCCTGGGGAGCCTGGGCAGTGCCCAGCACCCTCTGGGGGAAGAGCCTTTCCCTGATCTCCAGCCTGAGCCTGCCCTGGCCCAGCTCCAGCTGTTCATGGCTCCTGTCCCTGTCCCAGAGAGGAGTTGGGCTCTGCCAGTCTTTTGGGGGATTGAGGCTGTTTACTCTTGTTCCCTGGGAGCAAAGCCTGACCTCCCATTTGGATACACCCTTGTTTCAGTGAGTTTTAGAGAGTGAGAAAGTCCTCCCAAAGAGGATAACTTCTCCTTCAGGCTGAGCCCCCTCAGCTGCTCCTGGTGCTCATCACCAGACTCTTCACCTCATCACCCCAAAGACCTGTCTGGACATACAGGCCACTTCCCTCCTGCGCAGCTGCTCTGTCTCCTCTTGGGTTATTGCCATGAGCTGTTCCATCCTGATTCTGCCAACAAACAACAACAATTCAGCCACTCCTTCAAAAAAGCCCTTTTCTTCCACCCAGCCAGCTCAGAGTCTCAAGGCTGGGCAGGTTCTCCCTGCTCAGGAAAGCTGGGCTTATCAGAGACACCAAAGCCTCAGCGATTTTTTGGTGAAGAACCTCTAAGTTTACGGGAGATATAAATTTTGCTCAAAACCACAGGGACAATGACTTTAGACAGGGAAGTTGATTTTTCTGAGAGACAGAACATCAACACAATATGCACATGCTCTCCACAGACAGTGCCAGACCCTTCCTTGACTTTCGTTTCTCCTGGGGCTGGACTCACCTCTCATTCTCCAAGGACTTCAAAATGTCTGAACTTCGTTTTTGCCTAAAAAAATAAGATAAAACAAAAGGCTTTCATCAAGCTGAGTAGAACATCTTGGTCCCCCAGAGGGCAGAACCACAAAGTCACAGAATATCCTGACCTGGAAGGGACCCACAAGGACCATCCAACTCCTGGCCCTGCACAGGACAACCCCAACAATCCCGCCATGTGCCTGAGAGAAAACAACTTTGCTGTCATGCATAGCAGAACAGCTTTCAGCAGGCACCAGCCCACATGGAGACACAGCAGACACAGGCAGGGGCACATTAACACTTCAAATCTGCACCTTCCATTAGGAATTTGAATTTCTTCCACAGCATTACAAAATCCCAGCATCACACATGTGTGAAACAGGTTTTTTAAGATGCAAATCCCATGTGCTTTAAATGGGTCTTTGGCAGTCCAGGAGCTAAGGCAGCTCCTCCAGACATCGATCCTGACCAGGTCTGAAACACTCGGGGGTGAAATGAACCACTCAAAAAAACATGAGAAAAAAAAAATCAGAGCAAGACCCCCTGGGACCCCACCTCTGGTTGTCCTCCAGCAGCTTCTGGATCCGGCTGGCAATGCCCTGCTCTGTGTCCTTCAGCTGCTGCAGCAGCTTCAGCCTCTCCTCCTCCAAATAGCGCTGGTGCTTCGACAGCCCCTGCTCCAGCCTCTGCTGCTCCTGCCCAGAGCAGGGGAAAGCAGGGGAAGGTGGTGGGTTTGGGGAAGGCAGTGGCTGCCCTGGAAGGCCCTGCCCAGCACACCCACCTCTCTCACTGTCTGCAGGATCTCATCCTTGTGGCTGTTGAGCTGCTGCACCAGCAGGGCCTGTTCTCGCTGCCCCACGTTCAGGCGCCGCTCAAATTCCAGCTTCTCCTGAGTTTTTCTTTCCTGAGAGGAATAAGAAAAAAGACAAGTGACAAGAATCTCCTTCCCAAGCAAGAACATATTCTGGCAAAAAGGTAAAGCGAGGCACAGGAGTCCCTTGCAGAGAGGAATGGAAGCCAAATGGCAAACAGGAGGCTTGTCTAGGGGAGGGGAATGTTCACTCCTTAGGAACCAAAAACTGGGAAGCAGAAGCTGCTGCTCTCTTCATAACAGTCTCCAAACTCTTTTCGAGTCATGAAGCTGAAGTCCTTGGGCATTGACTGATACCAAACCAGCCAGTATAAACACGTGGAGGGAAGCCCAAAATGCAGGCTGGGTTCAGTTCCATGTGGCACAGGACTCCCTTGTCTGAAGGAAGCAGCCAGCTCCAAGCAGCTCTAGCCAAAGGCAGGGGGGAACTGCATGGCAGGAGCTGCTGCTTATTTCAAAATCAGCCTTGCACAGGGGAAGCAAAAAGAACAAACTAAAAGGCAGCCAGGTGAGGGGAATGAAAAACCAAATAAAAAGATGGAAAAAACCAGAAGCAGATCCATGTTGCAGACAAAGCAGTTGCAGGAGTTGATCCTTACCTTCCTCTTCTCATAATCCAAGAATTTGTTCTGAAAAATAAACAATATCAGCAGACATTTACTCCCAGAAGGACTTTTTTGTAGATGCTATTAGCCCCCAGTACACTCTCCCCAGAGTGAGGACATCAACCAAAGGCACAGGAACACAGGCCCAAAGTCCAGTCCCTCAGGCTTCTCCAGGGACAAAGGCATTGACTCTGCACTTGCCAAAGAGCACAGGAATTAGCACAGTTACCACAATTATTGGCCCAGCCTCCCCTTTCCCATCTCTAGCACTTTGCTGGGAAGCACAAGGTTCTTCTGCAGTCCCCCCAAAACCACACTGCACACTCCATGTCCCACCGTCACCCCTGTCCCTTGGCTGCACCATTGCTTTCAAGGATGGTGACAGCTCCTCAGGATGTGACTTCCAGGTCAGGAGGGAGATGAGCCCCCCTGAGCCTGGCTGCTCCCTCAATCCCAAAGGACACATCTCATGGAGGGGAAGGTGATGAGGGATGATGTGCCAACTGCTGTGAGATCCTCTGGAGGAGCACAGAGACAAATCCCAAACCCTCTCATGCAGGGGAGTCTCACCTGCCACTCACTCTCCTCTTCCAGGTACTTCTCCACTGTCCTGTCCACCCCATCCACTGAAGTTCCTTCTCCATCACTCTCCAGTGTGGGGAGCAGGTACTGTGAGGGAGGGTAGTATGCAATTCCACACTCTGGAAGGCACCAGACACAAAACAAGAACATTTGGGGCTCTAAGACCTCCTTGGCAGCATGGCTGAGAGGTGGCTGGTGTGTGGGACTGCTCCCACTGTGCTCCCTCTGCCCACACACCAGGAGTGCCTGGCAGGGCTCCTCCAGCTCAGGCAGGATGGACAAGGAGCTCTGGGAGGAGGTGGTGCCACTCCATCCCCACCAGGACAACGATCTGCTCAGACAGAAACACCTCCTGCACACAGGTGCAGGCTTGGTGGTTTCTGCAGAGCTGCAAATGTTACTGCCCTGACCAAAGGAAGTCCTGCAAGGCACCTCTCCTGCATAAAGCCTCCACCAAAGCCCCCTGTCTGTACTAAACACAGTGTCTACAAACTCACAGTAAATTTCCTTTGTCATTTGAGTTTTCCACGTGGTTTCACCATTCTCATAACAACCTGCAGGGCTCAGGTCCTTCCTCAGAGAAAATGAGGGCAGAAGGGACCTCAAGAGACCTCTGAGTCTCTTTCCTGGTCCCCAGGCAGTGACATCTGGACAGTGCCTAATCCTCCCACAGGAGAAAATGCAAATAACCACAGGAGATGCATTGACTTCCTATGGTCACTGAGACAGCCTGAGCCAGCACTCTGATTTTTAACAAACCATTCTACATTTCAGTGTGGCAGGGCTCATGTTGTGCTGTTTGCCAACAAAGACAGGTAACCAGGTGTGCAGGGCATCAGCAACCACCCCAAGCAGAGCCCACACAGTGCCTGTCCCTCAGAAATGCCATCCCTGGGCACAGCCCAGGTGCCCCTGGCTTACCCTTGCACAGGAACTGCTGGATGGCCTCTGTGCCTGCACTGCAGATGTCAGGGGGTGGGTAGGTCATGGCAGAGGCATCCAGGGTCAGCGTCTCCAAAAGAGAACACACAGAGCTCCAGGTTATTCTGAGTGCAGACAGAGCCCAGCTGCAGTTCTCCTTGCAGCTCCCCAAAGTCTTACCTAAGGTCACCCTAAATCCTGACATAAATATGAGGCTGTATTGAATACCTGCTGGGTGTCTGGCACCTTTCAGAGGTGACTCCACTGTCCTATTTGGGCGTCTCTGAGCTGGCCACTCACTGGAACATTCCCCTCATGCAGCCATTGGCACTTCATGTTTAGGTACCAGAGGTTCCAGCACTTCTCAGCTTCAGACATTCCCTACTCCCTGTCAGAGAGCTGGGGCCCTTCAGCATGGAAGGGGGGATGATACAAGGGCATGGAGAGGAACCCCATAAAGACTGAGGGGAAGGGCCACTTCTTTTGTCCTACTGTGGCCACCAAAAGGACCTAATGTTGCCTTTTGCAGGGAAGGGCACAGTAGGAAGGCCTAGCAAGCACAGAGGGCAAAGCTGCACAGATCCCTCAACTCAGTGGTCCTCATGAGGAGTGGAGCACAATGTTGTGTGTGAGACATGAGAGCATTTATTCACACCTTCCTGCTGGTGTCTGAGCCAGCCCTGTTGCCTCACACTTGCACCACTTAGCACTGACAGGTTTGGCAGCCAGAAGGTAACATATCCATAAAATCTTGCTGCTTTTTCCATTCTGAACATGCACTTCAGGGAGCCATAAACCCATGGAAGCTGATGAGTTGGAGATCTGCCAGGGTGACAGAGGCACAGTTTGGCTCTCAGAAACAGCCCAGGCAGGTAAAATCCAGGGGTTCACTCTCTGGGGATCTCTTTTATCATGATTAAACCATGGCAAAAATGATCAGAAAAAAACAGAGCAGCTACACAAGAGTTATTTCGAACAGTGTGAACAGCCCTATTACAACCCCCTGCAGCACACCTTGCCAAGACCCTCAAGATGCCCCTCGTGGGCTGGATTTGCTGCCAGCTGCGGGGGCAGGCAGGGAAGGGCTGCCCCGGGGCTGGTACCTGCAGGGCGCGGGCGTGGGCCAGCAGGCGGGGCAGCTCCTGCAGGGCGTTCCCGCTGACATCCAGGGCCCGCAGGCTCCGCAGGCCGCTCACGCTCCCGGGCAGCTCCCGCAGCTTGTTCCCTGCAGGGAAACACAAGCCAGGGGATGCCAGAATGGTTTTTGTCTTTTCTTTTATATACCTTTTACACAGTTCTGTGTATCCACAAGTATTAGTATGCACACTTGCAACCTTTTGCTCAGTTTAGTGCTCAGTGTTCTCTAAGTGCCCTGCAGGCCCGGAGACTGAACAGCCCAGAGCTGCAGAGCCAAGGACACCAAACATTCCCACTGGCTCAGGAACCCAAGGTCTCCTGGCAGGACAGATTCTGGAAACTCGAGCTGAGCCCAGCCCAGCCCCATTATTGGGCCCCCTTGTTGGATCTGTGCTGTGTAAAGTCTATAACTGGTGTGTGTGACTGACGGGGGTGCATTTGCCACGCTGGCACCTGGGTGAAGTGGATGCATCAAACAGGATCCTGATTAAAATACTGAGGTAAAGACCCCAACCCCTTTAACCGTGTCTAGTTTCCTTTTCCTAACACCAGGAAAAAGGCATCAAGTTACAACCATGGAGCCTTGCCAAACCAGGAGCCAGCCAGCTCACCTGCTCCAGCACTGATCCATAACCACAGGTAGAGCTCATTTCCACAGGGCCGGGGCTGTCCCGGGTCACACAAGGACTCAAAGGATGCCCACCAAGAGCAATTTGGGATCCAAATCTCCTTCTCAGCTCAGGTCACTGCTGCAGGCTGGATCTGTGCTCTCTAAGAGGTGAGCATTTGTAACATGGAATCTTCTTCCCTTGGTTGAAGTCCCAGGGATGGGAGGAAAGGAACTGAGTGTGGGACTGCACACCCAGGCCTCAGAGCCCAGCTGCCCTTCCAAGTTTCTCACCCTCCACTGCCTTCCCTGTTTCACCAAAACCTTCACATAACTAAATCTCCTTTTTCTCTCAAATTAATGGCACTACATATCTGGAAAATGCCCAGGAGCCTGGAAAAGAGGTGTGATCTTTGTACTTGGGCTGTGCAAACCTGGTGAGGCTGCACAGGCCCACAGGAGCCAGCTCTGGGTGTTGGGGACCCAGATGAAATTTGGTTTATCTGGCTGAGTGCTCTGCTTGCTTTGTTGCAGAGCTTGAGACTAACACATTTTCTGCCTAGATCATTTCTCCTGCCTTGCCAACTATTTGAATTCAAACCTTCCTTGTGTTCTTCCTCAGCATTCAGAGTGTAAATATATGGTGCTTGCCTTGGTTGAAAGGAATAATTGCTATTGCAGCTCAATCAACATGACCAGATAATAACTGTGTTTTGCACACAGCAATCCCATTCCATACCTTTCACATTGAGGACCTGGAGCTGGGCGAGGTCTCCTATAGATTGTGGAAGGCTTTTTAAAAGATTCCTTTCAAGGTTTAGGACCTAAGGTATAAACAGAAAAGATATTCAAAATATTCATGCAAGTCTCATGTCTTCTACACATTTGTGCTGCTGGGACTTTCAGACCCAGAAGGACAACTTTAAATTTGTTTTAGATAACACTTTCTGGGTTAAAAAAATGTATTTTCCACCAGCCCTGGATAAAGGGTATGCCAGGCTACCATGGGCAGTGAGAAAGCCTGCTCAGCACCAACATCTGGTGCTGGATGCAGATGCCAGAACTGGGAATTTGAGTGTCAGAACAGCATCCCCCACTCCAGATCCCACAGGCTGAGCCTAAAGCTGTCCCCTGAGCAGAGAGACTCTGAGTGTGCCCCTAGGCACTGCTCTGGGTTCTCAACATAACCACACCAGGGAGGATGGCAAAACCTGAATGTTTTGGCAAAACAACAGACTCTGCTTGGCCATGGGAACCACTTGGACTGCACCAAACTGGGAGAGCATAACCAAGCCTGGCTTTTCCTGCTCTTCTCTGCTCTTTTCCTGCTCTCCCTCCAACCAGCCAGTTCAACAGCAGCAGTCAGGGTGATGTGACAGGTCTGACAATATGGTACCATCATGGAAGTGGTGATCAGTTATAAACAAAACAGCAGCAACCCCACATCCCTGCTGTCCCCAAACATGCCCTGTACAGACACCTGGGATGCAGCTGCAAATCTTTTACCTGAAGAGCTGTCAGCTGACCAATATCATCAGGAAGTGATGCCAGCTGGTTGTCATGCAGGTCCAGAACCTGGAAAAGCAGATGATGTCACCAAACAAGGTTGGGAACAAAAGTCATTAACGACTTTCACAATGAAAATTACTTTGCTTCTGATGGGGCTTTGAAAAGCAGCTCAAGTTTTCCAGGGGACATGGGTACTTAATTCTTGGAGGTCTTTTGGAAACTCAAGCATCAGTAACAAACAAAATAAGCTGCAGGTGAACTGTTAAGAATCACAATTACCTTCACAGTTATGAGACTCAGGAGGCTGCAGGACTTTGGAACTAAAGATGTCAGATTATTCGTATGAATAATCAGCACCTGGGGAGGAAAAACCCCATTGACACATAAACACAGGAGACACCAGAACAAGCACTTTTGTTGAGATTGAACTGGGGAGGCTGCGTAAGAGCTCAATATCTTATTCAGTACCATAGAAAATATTAAAGTAGGAAATGGATTGTTAGAGAAGGTCAGACATTTTACATGGGATCTAAACCAGAGCCCAGTCCCTCACATGAGAAATACCCTTAGAGAGGCTAAGACAAAAACAATCACCTCATCTTTCCTGACAGAAGTTAACTTTAAAGAACACAGACAGGATTGATCTGACTCAAACTGCTCTCCACGTAGTATCACACATAAAACAACCACACACAGTCATTTCAAACACAACAACAATAGTTAACCCTAATAAAATAATTATTTAATAATTTCTGGTTGCAACATTACCTTTTTTTGCAAGACTTTGCAAGTTGCAAAGGCCCCATAAGGAACCTAAAAACAGTTAAAAAATAGTCATGTCAGACTTCTCTTTTAAGCAGTTCTACACTGTCCACTTGTAAAGTATGAACAACCCAGCTGAAAATAAAAGCCATGCTTAAAATCACTGCCCCAATTTTGGCCCAGTACTGCCGAGGGAGTTTCCATTTCAACAGCTTCCAGTGGCTCCCCATGACACAACAATGTCACAGACCAGGCTGAGGCTGAGGCAGGAGCTCAAGCCTTGTGTGATTTACTATTCCCTGTGCAGATGAGTTCAGGCAAAGGTTCAGTTTAGTCATCACAGAAATGCATTCTGTGGTTTGGCAGCTTCACGACCACTGCAGTGTGCTGAGAATGGAGAGCACCAAGCAGGGCAGAGGGGCCTTGATGTGCCAGGAGAGGCACAGGCAGAACAGGAGATGCCAGTTCAGCCCCTGCCAGGCACAGCTGGGATCTGTGACCTTCCCTGCAGCACAGAACCAGCAGCAGCCAAACTCCTGTCCATGGCAAATTTTAAAACCAAACTGATGTCTCACTTCATTTATTGAAACAACAATGAAAATGAAACAGCAAGACACAATTTTATAGTCCAAGCCAAAAGGAGCTGCTGGGCATCCCAGATCAGCTGTGGCCATGAGCAGAGCTGGCTGGGTGGATCCTCTGCCACCCTGTCACACCCAGACTGTCCCACACAGCCTGCAAACCCACACACAACCTGCTGCTGCCTCCTGAGCTTGGAACAAAACACCCCAAAGCCTCAGCAAAGCCATTTCACACTGCACAGCAGGCAGCTCTCCTCTCCAGGATGGTCTCAAATCTCCCCACCTTGCTTGGCAAGGGCATCCTTTATTCAGGATCAACATTTTAGAAGCATGAGACAAGGAATAAAAATTAAAAGTGAGATAGAAATGGGTTTCTGCCTGAGGCTGGTGTGGCAGCCAGCAGGAAAAGCTGTCTGGGTGCCTGGCACTCTGTCACTGCCTGCCCACACACCAGCAGACAGACTGTTTCTCCTTTAGTTGCTGCCATAAAGGAAGCCAAGCTGAGAGTGAGATTTCCATCCTTAGCCAGCAGCTTGGATGCAGGATTGGGATTTTCACTCACAAAGAAAAACTACGGGTGGCAGACTGTGTAGCTCTAAAATTAGAAATACTCAGGTTTTGGCAAACCAGTTCCCTCAGGACCAGCAAAATCAAGCCATGAGGTCCCAAAATAGGGTGAAACAAGGTACTGGTGGAGGATATGAGACCACTCTGACCTTCTAAAGGATTCTCAGGACAGGATGCTGAAGCATCAAACAGGACAGGCAAATTCCCACCAAAATATAGAGCAGAAGCCCCCAGCTGAAAGCCAGAGCTCAGGAAATAGAGGAAGAGGTGGACCAGCAAGAATTCCTGCCTCAAGGCTCACAGGCATGAGAGTAAATCTGACAGCTGCCACCAAGAAATAGGCAGAGAATCAGAGTGAAGAGTGGAAGTTGTAGAGGACATACCTCTGAGAGCTCACATCTGGATATGTCAAGGGTGTCATCAGCACCAGCTTCTTTTGCCTGGACAGGGAAGAAACACATCCAGAGAATGAGACCATGCAGAAATACAGCTCCTCTTGCTGCATCCTGAACAGAGAGGTTGTGGACTCCCCATCCCTGGCAGTGTCCAAGGCCAGGCTTGGACAGAGGTTGGAGCATCCTGGCTCCAAGGGTGGGAGGTGTCCCCATGGCAGGGGTGGCACTGTGTGGGCTTTAAGGTCCCTTCCACCCAAATTAGTCTGGGATTCTGTGGTTCTGCTCCAAACTATTTTCCATGTTCAAATCAAGCCCATCCAATGCAGCTGCTAAGGGTTATGGACCTGGACAGACCCCACTGACCCACGTGCCCAAGTGCCACATCTACACATCTCTGGGACACTTCCAGTGACCCCACCACTGCCCTGGGTAGCCTGTTTCAATGTCTGACAACCCTTTTCAAGAAAAAAAAAATTCCCAATATCCACCCTGAGCCTCCCCTGACCCAGCCTGGGGCCATTCCCTCTCCTCCTGTCCCTGTTCCCTGGGAGCAGAGCCCGACCCCCCTGAGCCCCCTCCTGTCAGGGACTTGTGCAGAGCCACAGGGTGCCCCCTGAGCCTCCTTTGCTCCAGGCTGAGCCCTCCCAACTCCTCAGCCCCTCCTCATCCCTTCCCCAGGAGATTCCCTGTGCCTGACATCCTGGTGAAATCCTAGTCCAGGAAAACAAACAGCAACACCTTACGAGTTAATCCTCGGAATGACAGGAAGATCAGAATAATGGGAAGCAAAAGAAAGACACAAGGAAAAGCAGATATGATGGGAAAGGGGATGTCAGACGTTTTCTGGAAGGAAAAGCAAACTGAGAGATCTGTAAGGGCAAAGGGGTATGGAGGAGAAAGCAGAGCTGGGGTCCCACCTGCAGGAGGTGGGGTGGAGGATGGAATCACACTGAGAGGGATGGAAGAGGCACAAAGGGGATGTGTGGGCAGGGGGGCAAAGGCAGACAGGCAGGAATTCCCTGATGTACATTAGGAAAAAAACCTGCTGTGTTGGTGGGATCAGGAACATGACTGCTGCTCATGGAACATGGTTACTGGTCATGCAGGGGATGTGCCAAACCACCTGGAGGCAGGAGCAGGCATGGAGAACAGAAATGACCCTGGCAGTGCTTACCAGGCACATTTGGTACTCAGGGATCAGACTCAGGACAGAAATGACCCTGGCAGTGCTTACCAGGCACATTTGGTACTTAGGGATCAGACTCAGGACAGAAATGACCCTGGCAATACTTACCAGGCACATTTGGTACTCAAGGCGCTTCCGGGCATCATCGCTGGGTTTTTTCTTCCTGGAGAAGAGAGGCATCTTCAGCCCTGACTGTGCTCTGCCCAGGGCACAGATGGTCAGTGCAGAGAAAGGCTGAGGGATCCTGGGGTCTGTGTTTGCTGGGGAGCCTGGGCTGCAGGACTGGCACCTAATAAGTGGGAGGGGAAATTGAAAAGAAAAGAACTGGGTCAGCAATTATCTTTGTTTGGCTGGATCACACAGGCAGGTCCCAGCACAGGGAAGTACAAACATGAGGCACTCCAGCCCTGCTGTGCTCTGAGAGGGGTTGGTTGTCTGGGTCAGCCCTGGAACAGGCTGCGAAAGGCTGCTAAGGGATCAGAGAAACGCAGGGTCCACTCCAGGGATTAAAAAGCTGTATCAAGAGATCAAGCACTAGGGATAAAAACCAAGCTATTTAAACTCAAAGTCAGTTCTGGCACAATGACAAAGAACTGAGAGCAAGGACTCCAGCTGGTTCAAGCGTAAAGGGAGAGAGCTGAACCTGAGGAAAGAGTGGGTGCAGGAAGATGCCTGGTGGAATCAGGAGTGCAGGTGGCTGAAGGGGAACAGGCACCAGGCAGCCCTGGGACAGGACTCTGGGCAGATTCTGAGGGAAAGGCAGAAAGGAATGGGGAGAGCAGCTGGGAATGAGATGGTACCAGTGGGGATGCTGGAAAGAAGTGGGGCCAAGTGAGCAAGGAAATCAAGGAGAAAAGGGGTTTATGTGTGGCTGCATAAGAGCAGGGGGCACAAACGGGCAGTGCAGAAACAGCCTGAGCTGGGGCTCCCAGAGGGACCTGACACAGGGATCTGCCTGGGAGATAAGACTGGGAGAAGATGAGAGAATGGCAGGAAGGCAACAGTGAGCCCTGAACAGGGAGTAACATTTTAAATCTTTACAGTGACTTTTTAAAACACAGTTTAAAATTCCTAAGCAATTAAAAATCAACACAAAAGAGCCATCACTTCACCAGTGGAGCAGTAACTGGCACAGCTACACAACACTTAATTCAGGGCTCAGTGGAGCTCAGATGTTGAACATAAAGTGCTGGTTCTCTGCCAGCTCTGTGCCTCCAAACTGGCCTCAAACTCTCCTGCAAAGCAGGTGCTCACAGGATCCAGCCAGGGATGTTCCCTGAGCAGGGAGAGCTCCACCACAAACTCCGGAAAATCTTTACAGAGATAAATCCTCAGTGTAAAAGTAAAATAATTCAGTCTAATTCATCCAAGTCTAATTCATCCCTCCTCCTTTCCCTGCAGGAACAACGAGGCAGAGCCACCCTGAGTCACTGTCCCACTGCCTCAGCATTGACTGGAATGAGCCATGGGCCACAGCAGGACGTGGCTACAAACTCATCCCCAGCAGATCCATGGCCTCTCCCTGCCATCCCAATTCCTGCCTCTTTAGCCAGATCAGATTATTGAAATGCTCCTCAGACCCAGCTCCCAGGAGGGGAGGGGAGAGCCAGAACTCAAGGGATTGAGCAAGAAGAGAACTTGACAGTCAGGAACTACAGCCGGGAAATGCAGGACAGCAGTCAAGGGCAAGACATCAGAGGCACAAACAAAAGGAGATTTCAAGACAAGAAAGCAGAAGGACGAGGTGCCTGCAGCAAGAATTGATGGCCATGTTCCACCTTTTGCTGAGCACTTCTGCATCCCCTTGCCCCACCTGACCTTTCTTTATTCCAGCCAGATCTCACTGGTCATGGGGAGAGTGGGAAATCATCGGTTTTCACCCAAGAAAAAGGATAAAGACGTGAAGGCTGAAGGGCAGACAGTGAACAGGAAAAAAATTCTACCAGGGGTCAGGAGATGAAGGATCAGAGATTTGTTAAATGGACTGAAGAGCTTTTGAAAGTGGAAATTTGCTTTAGTGAAGATATATCAAACTCAGCAGCCAGGAATGAGAAAGATCCTTGGCATGGGACCATTACATGATGTAATTTTTATTTATTAAATTACTGAAAGAACTGTCTGTAAGTGCCATGGCCAGCATCCACCCTGCAGGCACTGAGCACCCCTGGACACCAAATCCTGCATCCCCTGCAGGCACTGAGCACCCCTGGATCCCAAATCCTGCATCCCCTGCAGGCACTGAGCACCCCTGGACACCAAATCCTGCATCCCCCTGCTCCCTGCAGGCACCAGCTCTGTCTGAGGAGCAGCCACACACTGGAGAAAGGAACAGGAATGTCCTCTGGGTGTTTCCCAGTCTGCAGCTGTTGGGGTGATGACAGCAAATCAAAACCAAACCCCTCATTTTACAAACAAGTGTAATTAAAATGCAGCAACACAGCTCTAGAAGAAGATCAAGTTTTCAAAAAATTCTAGACACTGTGAATCCATCTGGGCACTGCAACAAGACAAGGCAGGGATGTGGAAAGAAGGGATGTTTTATTTAGTCTGGGAAAACACACTCGGGAGCACAGTGAGGGAGCAGTGAGCCAGGTCTGGATCTGGGTGGCTCCTGCTGATGCTGCCTGGCCCTGGGGGACAGAGGTGTCACCAGACAGGCTGAGGCTGCTCTGGGTCTGTGACATTGGCAGCAGCCAGCCCCGCAGGCACTGGAGCAGGCACAGAGGAGGCAGCAGCTGAGCTGCAGCTCTGGAACTCGCTGTGCTGCATCGCCTGCTCTTCGTGCCGGAGCTGCCACCTCTGCCACAGACCGAGCCTGCCCGAGGCCTCCCCTGGAACAAATCTCCGCTCGTCTTCGCCAGTGCAGCTCTGCCTCTCAGTCATTCCTTTCCCTCACCATCACTATTCTCTTCTTCTTCCTCTTCTCTCTGGGCTCCCCGCAGGCTCCCCCTCCCAGGGTCACACAGCTTCCAAGCTCCTCGTCTTCTTTACCCTTCCCTCATGACCACAGCGCCGTTCTGTGCCCGAGGGCCCAGAACCTCGGCAGGATGAAGGGGCTGAGTCGACCCTGCCGGGATTTTGGCTCGCAGCCCGCGGGCAGCGGCCCGACACCTGGGAAGAGCAGTGACAGTGAGCGAGCGCAGCGCCTGCTCGCAGCGGACAGCGCACAGCTCCGGGCACCGCCGGC
>JAHLSL010000016.1:596940-610674 GCA_025920805.1 Petroica traversi
CCCGCGCCCTCCCGGGGCTGGCGGAGCTCGGGCTCCCGCTTGAGCTTCGGCTTTTTCCTTCCCCTGGTCCCTGCCCCAATCAAACCGCTCGTGGAAGTGCTGTGCCTGCAACTCCCCTCGTTGCGGGAAAATGAACCAGTTTTGAGTTGTTGAAGTCCCGGCGTGGAGGCTTTCCGGCAGGAAAAGTTCTGGGTTTTCCTTTCTTTCTTTTCTTTCCTTCTTTAAAATTAGATTAACATTGATCTAAAATATATATTTACTAAACTCCTATGTAGTTTTTTTTATTTTCATACTATTTGTGTGGTTTTGAAGAACTGATAATTTTTCCTCCCATGGTTTGGCAAACATTAAAAATGTTCGGTCTGCACACAGTCTTGGATGAGGAAAACCTGATTATTGTAATTTAATTATGGGACCAGAAAAAAAGCATTTCCTCTTAACATCCACTGAAGAGGGTAAGTGGGTCCTCCCAAGGCTTTGAAAGTGAAAGAAAATTATTACGAAATTTTCAAAAACAAGGCTTTTTTTGGAGGAGGGACCATTATCTACTAAATTCCTGCTGTGCAGTGGCTGCTTTGGGGCTGCTCTTAGGAATTGTAGGAGTTTGGGCAGCTCTGCTGCCCGAGCTCTGCCTGTTGGTCCATTCCTCCCCTCTGACAGCCATTGTGAGTGTCAGTGGTGGTGGTAACACTGTGACTGTCCCAAATATGTTGAGTTCTTGCCTCACTTTGTGAGCTTTGGCAGCAGCTCTGAGTTGTGAGCGCAGGAAAAAGGCCAGGCTCTCATCTCAGGAGCCCCCAGTGGGGTGGGTGTAGGGGCAGTGCTGAGCCCTGGTGGCTGCCCAGGGCCAGAGTGTGGCTCCTGAGTGAATCCCAGCCCCACATTCCTGCTCTTCACCCAGCTCCTCCCTGCCCTTTCCCAGCCCCAGCCGGGCTGTCGGGTCCTGCTGGGGGTTTGAGACAGCTCAGATCCCACCGAGCTCCAGGGAGCTGCAGGGTGGAGCCTTGGGTGCATCCCCACCCCAGTGCAGGAGGTGCTGCCCCAGCTGGATCTCACAGCCTTTCCTCCCCTCAGGCTCGGATGGAGGTGGATGCTGATGGAAATGGTGCTAAAATCTTCGCTTACGCGTTCGACAAGAACCGGGGCCGGGGCTCAGGCCGCCTCCTGCACGAGCTGCTCTGGTGGGTACTGGGGGAGAGCAAAACAGGGGTTCAGTTTGCTGTCCCCACTTGTGTGGGGTGGTTTCTCTGGCTGGAGTCCCTTGGGGAGAGCTGGAAACCCAGCACAGGGTGCCCAGAGGGCTTTGGTTTGCAGAGTTTTCACACGGCACAGCCTGTGGAGCATCCCAGGCAGGGAAAGCACTGACAGGTGAGTGTGGTTCATGGACACCCTGCTCACGCCTGAGAAATGCTGCCCAAACTGCAGCTGGGGGCAAAAATGGGCCCTGCTCCATGCAGTAGGGGAAGACAAACCTTTGAAAGTTTGTTGTGGGGTTTTTTTGGCCACTGAGAATTGGCAGAGCCCTGCAGAGAGGGAACTTCTGGTAACTGAAAAGTTTGAGGTGTTTTTTACAGCTTTCTGCAAAACTGCCTCAAGTGATGCTGCTGATGGTTCATATCAGCTGCATTTTATTTTCCATACTCCATAAATCCTTGAAATCCTTCATAGGATTAAGTTTCAGGGCCACTTTCCTCATTTGTGAGAGCAGCTCACCCTCTATTGCTGCTTCTAGATACTGGGTTTGTAGAAAAGGTGGGATCTGCTGAAGAAATCCTATTTCTTTTAAAAGCCTTTTTGGAAAAATTAAGCTTATTTTCAGTTCCATATCTTTAGAAGTCACAGTGCCCAGGATGCCCTTTTTCAGTCCAGATTACCTTTTATCCCCTATAACCAGGTTCTGTTAGAGGAAGAGGAAGGAGACAGGAAAAACATTAGACTATTATTATTTCCAATCTGCTTATTAAATATGGATTTCAACCTGCATCTGTTAATGTTTAATCTTATTGCACGTAGAACTTTGTTGAAATTATGAAATTGGCTGCAGTATGTGGAGCAAATCACTGACAGCTGCTGCTAACTGTGAACCTCAGACAGTCATAATTATTATCTGTAAGTAGCATTAAACAGCACCTGAAAATTATTCAGGTCAATGGTGGAAGGCTGTGCAAATGATGATAGCCCAGCTATTTGTTTATGGCACAGCCCAGCCATTGCCTCTTCTGGCTTGTTTTATTCAAATTAGGAAGTCATTTGGGCATGTTCAGTTAGGAAATTCAAATTGTGTCGCTCGAGCATGGGCTGGGGTTAAAAATAAGAGATTGTGTGTAATGGGATTTCGGAGAGGCACAGAGGGGGGTATCAGCTTCCAGGGAAGCAGAGCTGCATTTCTGAAGTTGCAGATTCTTGGACTGGAAAATATAAAATATTTTTGCTGTTCTGTGAATTCCTTTTGGTCCTGAAGGTGTTTGTGTTGCTGATCTGCAGTTGCAGCCCAAACACTGCAGGTCAGTGGCTGAGTCTCTGCAGGGGCTGTGCAGCTGCTGCCCCTCCTAAACAGAGTTTTAGTTTTGGGGCTGCTGTGAGCACAAACCAGAGCTGGAGAGTAGTGGCAGGTGCTGCCCTTGGTGAGGAGGGCAGGGTTGGAGGTTTGGAGCCTGTGAGAGTCAGAGCTGGACAGACCCAGGCATGGATGGCACTTCCCAGTGCCAGCCTGACTCCTTGGATGAAGGAAAACCAAAGAACATGGATTGCTGCAGGTGTAGGAGTGTAATTCAGTTGTTCTCTGCATGTGAACCCCCAAAAACATGAAAACCCAACCCAGTTGTGTGCTTCTGGTTTTGGATACAGTGAGTAGCATGTGGTAGGTGCAAGTAAAACAGATTTTTTCTTTTTTAGTTAAGCAGATATCTTTGTTCATGTCATGAGGCCCTTGGGATGGAAAGCCTGGAGCTGCAGCAGTGACAGGGACCTTCTCACAGAGCCCTCCTGCTGCCCTGTGCAGAGGGAACTCTGGGATCAAAAGGCAAGAACTGAGAATTCCCCACAGGAGCTGTAAAAATTCTTACAGGGGGACATTCCTGAGAGTTGTTCAGCCTCTCTGGTGCTTGCTGTGATTCCCACATGGAGTTTTGGCTCCCCCAGAGCAGGGTTTGGACATCTCTGCAGAAGTCTCATCCCCTCAGCCCGTTCCCTGTGGAGCAATCCCAGCTCTGTGTTCTGCTGGGTGTAGAGATGTTCCCTGGGGAGCTGCAGCAGCAGGGGATTAGTCATAAGTAGCACCAACTGCATTTTCAAAAAGACATCCAAGACCTGATTTCTGGGGGGTTTATGGGGTTTTTTTAGAGCAGTTACCATCTTGCTGCCTAAGACAGGCTCAGTTCTGGTTCCTGGAATCGCTGTGTCTGCACTTGTATTCCAGTCCTGGGTTCTGAGCTGCTGAAACACCAAAAGAGCAGAATCCTGATAATTCCCTGATAATTCTTGGGGGAAGGGTTTTGCCTGGCATCTTGCAGGAGCTCAGGGGGAGGCAGAAGCTCCAGCTCTCCAGGAGTCGTTTTGGCTGCATTA
This sequence comes from Petroica traversi, assembly GCA_025920805.1. Classification (NCBI taxonomy): domain Eukaryota; kingdom Metazoa; phylum Chordata; class Aves; order Passeriformes; family Petroicidae; genus Petroica; species Petroica traversi. The sequence continues at coordinate 600,508 of JAHLSL010000016.1, forward strand.
CTGAGGCTGTTCCTCTTCCCTCCTGTGAGGGGCAAGGCAGGTTCTGCACAGCACAGCCTGTCCTTCCTGCTCAGGTTGGATCTCCTGGGATGGTCAGAGAGAGGCCTGGGGAGGGGAGTGGGGTGTGCTTGTGCATTCAGAGCTTCCTTCATGATGTGTGGGGAGAGGGCCCAGCCTGAATTTGGTATTGCCAGTTCTCGTGCTCAGTGCAGGGATGTTCAACACTCACTGCTCACCAGCAAGGCCAAACTTCCACCATTACTTAGGCCTTTGTCACCAGAAAAGCTGGCAGTGGTGTAGATAAATGTGGTTTCATGCAGGGAGGGAAAGACTGGCTCAGTGTGGGAGGGGATTTGTCCAGAATTTTCTTTTGGGGTGCTGGGTGCAGATCTGGGCTGTGGAGGAGCAGGGGTAGGTGTGTGCCACTCTGCTGTGACTTCCCAGTGTCAGGGACAATCTTTCATAATCCTCTCTCTTCACCCAACTCCTACAGTTTCTTAACTCTCATCTATCCAGATTAGAAAATATTTCTTAACTTAGTCTTGGAATCCCCTTCCCTTTCCCCCCTGCACAGTCTGTTCTTGCTCTGAACTTCTGTCTCCTCCTCCCAGATTCCTGTCTCCTATCTGTCCCATCTCTCCAGCTGGCACTTTGTCCTAGGCTCATTCTAAGAACCTTAACTCCTTCCCTGTCCCCATATCTGACTGATGCTCACCTTCAGCAGTTCACCAGTGCCTGGGTTCCCACTTGGAGCCCTCAGGATTCCTGATTCCCTTTGCCAGACCCTCTGCAGGCCTCCAACAACAACAGGGTGCCCAGAGAAGCTGTGGCTGCCCCTGGATCCCTGGCAGTGCCCAAGGCCAGGCTGGACAGGGCTGGGAGCAGCCTGGGACAGTGGGAGGTGTCCCTGCCCATGGCTGGGAATGAGCTGAATTTTAAAGTCCCTTCCAACCCAAACCAAACTGGGATTCAGGGATTCCTCCTTTAGGACACTTCAGCAGACTCCTTGCCATAGTTTGTTTGCTTTTATGTGCGTAGTTTGGTTTCTTTTTCCTCCCAAAGAGGATTTTATTAGTTTTTTCCTTCAAAGGGAAGAAGTTTTCCCTGTTCCATGGAGACCCAGCAGATTCCCTGGCAGGGAGCTCCAGGCTCTGTTCTTGTGCAGGGGTGTCCTTACAGGAATTACCTGGAGGGAGCTGGAGCACAGTCTGTGTGCAGGTGCTGCTTGTAGCCTTTCCAAGGGGATTCTCCTCATTAAATTCTAGGAAGTTTTGTGGCCTATGTGAAGTGCAAGAATTTTTTTACCCCCAATTTATGTAATTTACCCATATCTGGATGGATTTTGACCAAGAAAACAAAATTCTTCATTTTTCTTTGCCAGTCACATTGAAATGAGTTCCCTGTTCTGGTGGGTAATGCTGAGCTTTGTAAAGGTTAAAAAAGTGGGAAATTATTAACTTAGGCATAATTAAATTGTTAAACTGTTTAATTCAAGATTAAATTAACTGTTTGAGCTGAAATGCTCAATAAAGGCTGAGCAGGACTCAGTGTCCAGGTTCGGCTTAGGGGAAACTGCTGGAGGATCTTCAGGGAGGAGGTGCTGGGTTACCCTCAGTGGGTGCTGTCAGCTCTGCTTGGTCCTTGTTCTCCTGTGCTGGGAAGTTCCTCATGGCAGAACAGTCACAGGGACACAGCCTTCTGTCCAGGCCTTGCATTTCAGCTGGGATGGGGATTCCTGTGAGAAGTGATACAGAAACTTGTTCAGACATGAGGGTGTTGGACAGTGAACTTGACACTTGATGAAACAGAGAAAGGAGAGGTGAAAAGAAGGGGGAAGGGGAAATGAAAACTCATAGAAGGCAATTGGGAAAATTCCCCCTGCAGCCATCCTGGCTTAGTCCCACTTTGGGTTTTGGGCAAGTTTCAGGTGTTGGTCAATTATGGAGTCATTTCAGACTTTCGGTGTGTTACACACAATTACAGTCTGAAAAGCATTTGCATACTTGGTGAAACCTCTGTCCTGTTGCTGGACAGAGGTGTTTCTTCATAAATAATAAGCTCTGACTCCACACCAGTGCCAGAATTGCACAAATGTGTCTGATAGCATTTCCTATGAAAATAATAAGCCAGTATTGGCGCCTTTTGTGGAACCCTGTAATTCCATGGATCTCTAGCAGTAACTGGAGGATTAGACTGTGGAACTGAGCAATGTGCTTAATATTACTCTATACTCTGTGTCTTTTGTTATAATTGTAATGACCTGCTGGGAAAAGGCACTTTCTCCTGGGAGCTGCCCTGTCTGAAGCAGCCACTGGAGTCTGTGCCAGCAGGTCCCAATTCACATTGCCTCTGGAATTGCTGTGATCCTTTGCTTTTTAGCTGTTTGTGTTCACCCCTGACCTTCAGGCTGGCTTTGTGTCCTGCAGGGAGAGGCACCGGGGAGGGATTGCTCCTGGCTTTCAGGTGGTGCATCTGAACTCGGTGACCGTGGACAACCGCCTGGACAACCTGCGCCTCGTCCCGTGGGGCTGGAAGCCCAAGGCTGAGGAAATCTCTAGCAAACAAAGGTATGGTGATGCCAGAATGATTTTTGTCTTTTCTTTTATATCCCTTTTACACAGCTCTCTGTACCCACAAGTATCAGAATGCACACTTGCAACCTTTTACTCAGTTTAGTGCTCAGTGTTCTGTAAGTGCCCTGCAGGCCCTGAGACTGAACAGCCCAGAGCTGCAGAGCCAGGGACACCAAACATTCCCACTGTCTCAGGAACCCAAGGTCTCCTGACAGGAGGATTCTGTAAGCTAGGGGTTAGCCCACCCCAGCCCCATTATTGGGCCCCTTTGTTGGATCTGTGCTGTGTAAAGTCTATAACTGGTGTGTGTGATTGATGGGGGTGCATTTGCCACTCTGTCACCTGGGTGAAGTGGATGCACCAAACAGGATCCTGATTCAAATACTGAGGGAAAGACCCCAACCCTCTTAACCGTGTCTGGCTTCATTTTCCTAACACCTGGAAAAGGCATCAATGGCAGCACCTGGCAGGGGCAATGAAAGTCTCTTTGAATGTTGTTTCCTCCCTTTAGTGATTTTTGCCTTGGCAGAGCCTTTTTGATTTAACCTTGGACACTTGAACATCACTCTGTCCTGGCTTCCTCACGTGGGGCACAGTCTGTGCTCCCTGCTGTGCAGGGACCATCTCACCCTCAGGGCTGTGCCAAGGTCCTGCTGTGCCAGGTGGAGCAGAAGCCTCTGTGCCCTCCCAGCTGGGCAGAGGCTCAGGGAAATCTGCACATCTCACTGCCTTCTGCCTCTCAAGCACCAAAATCCCAATGTGACCTGAGGGAACTGGGAGCTGCAAAATGCTCATGATGGAAGTTGTGAGATGGGGTTGGACTCACTCAAGGTGGGTTCTGGCCTCAGCTTCCAGCACCTCTCAGCAGCAGCTTGGGGGAGCTTCCCATGGGCTGGGTTTCACTGATGTTACTCAGCACATCCAGCTCTTCATGCCAGGATGGATCTGGATAATTAATGCTGTGACACAGTGGGAGATCCACAGACTTCACACTCTTCTCCTGAAACACTTGAGGCAGCAGCAGCTTTAAGATTGGTGTGTTTAGAGCTGATAAAACTGATTTTGAGAAGTGAATTGTAGTGAATTACAAATGTTCCACATGATTTTGGAGTTCAAGAATAAGAAACAGACTTCAAGACAGAAATAAATGTTGACTTGGTGTGAATAATTTTGCACAGAAATAATGATGTTTCTTCATTGATACTTTCAAACGTTTTGATTTTGCACTTAGGCTAACATAACCTTAAAAATACCCAATAAATGAGCAATATGTGCAGTCTGAGGCTAAATACAATGTTTCTTATTTATGAATTAATTTGGAATCAGTTTCTCTGTGTGATTATTATGAATTGATGTACCAAACTTGTACTTGTTTTCTTTCCAGGGAGCAAAGTCTGTACTGGCTGGCAATCCAACAGCTTCCTACAGACCCCATAGAAGAGCAGTTTCCTGTCCTGAATGTAACCAGATATTACAATGCTAACGGGGATGTTGTGGAGGAGGAGGAGAACTCCTGCACTTACTATGAATGTCACTACCCTCCCTGCACAATGATTGAAAAACAGGTGGGTTCAGAGAGCTGGGAGTGAGCTTGGAATGCCTTGGGCTAGTGGTGTGTCCAGGGATTTATTTGTTATTTAAAATGTAGAGCTGTACATGAGCCTTTCAGTGGCTAAAAGCAATGATTTTCTTCCACTCAGGTTTTCTTTGGCCTGAACCTCCATACCCTGTGATAATTTCATTTGGAGGGAATGTGGGTTTGAATTGGAGCAGTGGATGTTACTGGGCTGCTGGGAGGGAGGTGATTTCTGCAGAGTGCACAAAAAGCCAGGTGGAAGCTTTCCTGCAGGGAGCAGAGCTGGGATGAGTGAGCAGCTGTGTGAGGCAGCAGGAAGCATTGTAAGAGGGTTTGGACAGTTGTGGAATCAAAAAATAACCTGGTTACCATTTCCTGAGCAGAAGGTGAATTGCAGTGGCCTCATTCAGGGGAGATTAGGGAGGAAGAGTTCTGCTGGAGGAAGATAAAGCAACCTCAGGAGTGAGAGAATGAGCTGTGCAAGGGCTGGGCCTCTGTCACACAGATGCCTTATCTCTATAAACAAGGGCTTTTCTTGTGATAGCAGGTGCTGAGCTGGCCAAACCCATTGTGTTCCACTTTCTGCTTTGCGGAAGGGAACGTTTACAAAAATGATCTTAAATGCCCTGTGTATGAAACAGAGGCAGCTCTGCCTTTTATTTGGGTCTGTGCCCAAAAGCTCCCTGGGTAACAGTAACTCTGGCAGTGGCTGAGCTTGTGCAGCCTCCTGATAATTTCTGAATTTCAGGTGTTTTTAGTTAAAAACAGAACTTAAGTTGACAAAACAACATCATTGTGACAATAAATATGTGATGCTCCAGTATTTTGGCTATTAAACCCATTTTACAAGAGAAACCCTACAAATGACATCACTTCAAAGCCTTCTGATTCCCTGTCAGTCCTGGTGGGATGTTCATGTTTCACAGAATCCCAGACTGGTTTGGGTTGGAAGGAACTTTATAATTCATCAATTCAGCTCATTCCATGGGCAGGGACACCTCCCACTCTCCCAGGTGGGGCTCCCAGCCCTGTCCAGCCTGGCCTTGGACACTTCCAGGGATCCAGGGGCAGCCACAGATTCTCTGAGCACCCTGTGCCAGGACCTCACAAGGGAAGATTTCTTCCCCGTATCCCATCTCACCCTGCCCTCCTTCAGCTTAAAGCAGTTCAGCCTTGTCCTGTCACCTGTTTGTGACAGGTATGCAAGCCCTGCTCATGAAGCTCCTTGGGAAAGCTGTTGGGTTCTCTGGGGAAAGCTGCTGGGGTGCCCCTGGGAGTGATGCTGAGGTTCTCCTGGGCCCTGAGCAGCCCCTCTGACCCCATCTTTTGTTCCCAGTTACGTGAATTCAACATCTGTGGGCGCTGCCAGGTGGCGCGGTACTGCGGCTCGCAGTGCCAGCAGAAGGACTGGCCTGCTCACAAGAAACACTGTCGGGAGAAGAAAAGGACCTTCCAGCAGGAGCTCGGGCCAGAACGATGACCGGGTGGCAGAGGCCTCTCAGCAGCAGGATTCCTTCCCAAAGGCATTGGACTCTTGCTTTTGCACAGTTTGACAGACTGCTTATCGAAGCCAGAGGCACTGAAGAAAAACCCTGTGATGCTTGAGCAGAATGGCTGACTGGACTAAGCCAGCTCTGACTGGTGCTGTGGAAAGGGATCGGGTCTGCCCTTCCAGTATTATATTCTCAAGCAAAAAGACTACTGTGGAGGCTCCAGGCAGGAAGCTTCTCATTATTTATATGTTAATACGTTTGTAAACTCATGTACAGTTTTTGTTAGGAATTCTTGATAGCACTCATTAACTGTAATGTTCAGATGAGAACATGTTGTTGGCCTAAAAGTTAAAAAAAAAAGGAAAAAAAAAAGGAAAAAAGTCATGTAGCAAAAGCTTTTCCTCCCATGTGGCAGAAGTGTCTGTGGCAGTGCCAAGGCCAGCGGGGCAGGCTCCGGCAGCAGCACTTACTCTGGAGTACTCTGCATGGAAGCTCTATTTAAAAAAATACAAACAAAAAAAGAGCAAACAAAGTAAAGGTTGGAATGAATCCATGTCTGCACTCTGGCTTTTTCCCCTTCCCTTCCAGCTGCTTTCAGAGCTGTCACCCCTGGCTGCTGGAAGTCCCTGCAGGGCAGGAGCAGTGCCCAGGAGCTGGCAGGGGCTGTAGGGACCCTCTGGGATCAGTGTCCAGGCACTGCAGCTTCCGAGGGGCTGGTCCAGGTGGGCTTTGGAGCAGCCAGGAATTTCAAGAAGCTGGATCAGCTTTCTGTTCCAAAGCCCTGTACTGAAGGCAGTGGTAGGGGAGCTCAGGTAGCAGCTGTGTGTGGATGTGGTTGCCCTTGTGGCTTCTCCGTAGCATAGCGAACACTCCAGTCATGTGCAGAGACGTTTAAATATCTAATATTGGGTAATCTGAATTATTTATTCATTTTTTTAAGAGTTGTCATCAATCCAAGAATCACTTTTTGACTTTTTTTTTTACGTAGTAATGAGTAAAAATAGTATGGGAGGAGGATTTCCCTTGCAGAGCACATGCCTATTTTTCTTTTCATGAATAACTATTTTCTTCTTCATTTTTGCCTTGGAAGTGTAAGGAACATCAGTTGAGTTTCCTGAAGAACTACATGGATAATTTAGTGCCAGGTGTTAGTCTTGCTTCTCAGTAGAAGAATGTGAGCTGCTGAGTGCTTATTGCAGAGCCTTTCTTGGAGTGCTTAGTGAAAACTTTTTTGTAAAAGCCGCTCGGAATTTTGATTTTTCAATCAGGATTCACTTTGCCACTTCATGTTGCAGTGTTGGTCTTACTTGTATTCAATTTGTTAGAAAATTGATCTGCTGTGGACTTCCAATATAATATTCTGTTTCTAATATCTGCACAGGAAGTTCTGAATTATTAACATTTGTGTGGGTTTTCATCCTTTGGCTTTAAACGTCTTGGGAAATAGCAAAGAACTTCTGAAACTTTGTGCTGGAATTTCACTTGAAGGCACTTGGACGAATTGCCACCCTTAAATCATGGTAACTGGCAATTTTTCTGTTCAGGCAGCCCAAAATGCCCTTTGGTATGAAAAAACCAAGCATGATCCAAACAAATTTTCTTGTAATGGGTAATTTTTTTTATTCTAAAGGAAACATGAATTCTTTCATTGAAATGAACTGCACAGTTTTTGATGAACATAATTTTTTAAATTATTATTTTAGGTAAACCATTGAACAGGGCTGAAGTATGGACTCTTTTCCCTTGCCTGTTTGAAAGGCTGCTATTTGTCCTGCCAATTTTCCATTTTATGACCAGGAATCATGTTTGTCTTAGAGCCCTTAAACACCTGAGCAGGGAAAAGCTGGTGCTGATGTTTGTAGTGCTGCTGCCATGAGGACGAGGATAGACTGCAGACCAAGGCTTGATGGGGCAATGGGGAAATTCCTCTGAGGGAATGAGGGAAAGGTGGGACTCAGAGGGTGGGACAAAGCCAGGACAGAGGGTGCTTGGGGAAACCTCAGTTCCAGGGAATGTGGCAGAGAGGGAAGGGGCTGGGAGGATGGGGTGCATCCAGTGGGGAGGGAAGATGCCCACAGGGTTGAAGGGCTGTGAGACCAACTCGAGTGGAAAGAAACTGCCCAGACACTCTGCAAAGGCTGGGGGAGGTAACAGGTTCTGGGCTGGCTGTGTGACCTCTGCTTCCACACTGTCCTTATGCCAGAGGAGAGAAGTGGCCACTGGGATTTTGACTCTTGGAAGGGTGTTGGGGTCTGCAGTAAACACATCCCTGCCTGCAGGTGGGGAGGTTGTGTGGTCAATGATTCTGGCAGATCTCTGTCTACAGAGATCTTCCCTCAGTAAGGAGGGTCAGAGGGGAACTTGAAGCTGGCAGCTCCACAAGCCATCCCAGAGGATGGAGCTCTTGTAAAGCCTCTCCTTACCCTCAGAGAACCCAGGCTGGACAAGTATTTAAAAACTCAGGACTGGAGTAATTTGGGAGCAGACCTGAGCAGTTCCAATAAAGAGTTGACTTTCCAAGGGGTTTTGCCTCATGGAGATGCTCTTCATCCAAGTTGTTTCCTGCAGAGAAATCTGGTTAATCCAGCTCAGGACAGGAGGTTGCAGCTGTAACAGAGGGCTGCTCCACCCCCTGTAAACACACCCTGAAATGTTGATACAGGAATATCCCAGGTGCTCCTTCCTATCCAAGTAGGGTGGTACCACCAATCCCAAAGTGTAGAAAACACAACTGGAAATCCTGGCTGGCTTAAGGAACACAAAATATGAAATACAGTCGATTGCAGGGTTTGGTGTTTTGATACTTGCACCTTGAATACACTATCAGGTTATAGTCTTAGTTTTCCTCTGTCTTCATGTTAAATTAAACTGGTGGAGGAAGAAAGGAGCAGCTGAAAGACTGAAATGCTTATGGGGGCATGGAGATGGTGCAAGACACCACATGGGCCAGGAGCAAAGCTTCACCACGCAGTAAAACAGCAAAGAGCAAAAGGAGCTGGTATGATTAAACAGGAGCACGTGGGATACTCAGAGTAAGAAGAAATCCTTTGTAAACTGAACTTGTGTCCAAATGCAAGAGATGGAAATGTCGAAAAAGAAAAGCAAACAAATCAACCCAGCAATATAATGCAAAGAAAAACTGAATATGAAGAATGTTCAAGTCATAAAACTTGCATGAGTAGTTTTGAAAAAATCAGGAGCAGGGGGAATGCTGGAGTCAGCAGAGACTGATGCACAGCAAGGGGAAGGGCTGACCTGAAGATGAAAGTCTCAGCAGAAGCAAATCCAGTGAATAGTTTGCATATGTGTTCCCTGGGGAAGAGCTGGTGGAGTTCACACAGGAACACTTCCATATGGAGAGCTCCTCAGAGAATCTGTTCAGAACAGAAGTGCTTTTAGGAGAGATTAAAGTTCAGCTGAAATGAGCAGCAACAAATTGCCAGGACCAGACGGTGCCACCTACAGCTCCGAGGGAGCTCAGGGATGAACAAGCCGAGTCCCAGCTGGGATGGTGACCTCTCCCTTGGTTTAGTGTCACAGCAGCTTCTGGAAGGAATTTCGAGCTACAGCCGCGTGCACTTCACAAATTCATGGATGCTGTGATGCAGCACCAATGGCTGAATACCGAGGTGGAGTTTTGTACAGGGAAATTGTGCTTCAAAACTCTACTGGAATTGCTTCAATTCCAGGCATTAACGAGCAAGGAAAAGGGGATTTGGTTGAGACAGTCTGAACTTACAAAATGCACTTAATGATGATTTTGTTCAATGCAGTTAAGGAAAAAAAGCTGCTGGTCAAAAAAGGGAATGTTGTCATAGACAACTGTTTAAAACACAGGAAAGGAAGAGTAGAAAGAAGGATTTTTATGGTGGTGGGAAGTAAACAGTTGGATGCCCAATATATATAAAATAATTATTTAAAAAGTAATGAATAATGAAGCTGACATCCACTGATGAGGTTATCCAGTGTAATAATAATATAATAAAGGCCGAGTGAATTGCAGAAGGCTGTTATGGGAGAGTGGGAGATACATTCAATGTCAATAAACGTAGGGTTGGTTATGGGAACACACCAAACGGCGAGGCCTCGGCTGGTTTCGCTCAGCAATGAGCCGTTCGGGTCAATGCGGGCTCCAGGGCCGGAGGGAATGGCTGCGGGATGCAGCCCGAGCGTGCGGGACTGGGAAGGACTGAGGGGAAAGGGAGAGGCTCAGGGCAGGGACCAGGATCGCTCCGAGGTCCGGAACAGCTTCAGCGCAGGGACAGCGGTGCCAGCCCGCGCCTCCTCGGGCAGGGCCGGGTGGGGAAGGTCTCTAAGCGAGGCGCCGGGAGGATGAGGATGCCGAGGGAAGGCTGACCCCGGTTTTCTCTCGAGAGCAGCTGCCGGCTTCAGGGCAGGGCTCCCTCGCCGGGCGTGCGCTGGAGCCGCAGCCCCTTCCCTCGGGAAGGACGCGTTGGGAGGGAGCTCGGACAAGCGAGCGGAACTCCCAGAGCGCCGGAGGGAGCGCGGCGTGCGCGGCCAGCCC
>JAHLSL010000016.1:626544-673169 GCA_025920805.1 Petroica traversi
GAGAGGAAATAGTTCTCATAACTAAAAAACACACACAATGTACTTGTACACAGTTCAAAATGTTTTGTGAAAATCCAGGTTCCGTTGTCAAAACAAGGCATGGATGCCTCTGAACCATGAGGAAGCCTTGTGTTTTGGGCTAATCCCAATTTTAAGTGCTTGTTTTTAGGGGTGATAAGCCTTTCCCACCCCTGCCTGGATGGGGAACGTGTCAGTGTTTGCCTTGGACTGCCGTGGGGAGTTGTTGGACTCTCAGCAGGGCTGAGTGTTGGGTGCCTGTACTCTGGATGGGTGTGAGCTGCACTAGGGAGGCTGCATATTTGTGCTGATTGCTGTTGAGTCCCGAGTTCTTAAGGAAACTTCAACATCAGCAAGCAGAGAAATGCTCTTTATGCCACTCCATACCTTTGACAGGTCTCTGCTCCATTTCCAAATGCAGTGAGGCTGCAGGGTGGTCCCACAGGTGCTGTGGGGCTGAGGGATCTGTGGGGCTGGGTGAGGTGAAGTCCTTGGCTTGGGGTGCTGAGCACAGCCCTCCTCAGTGAGGAGCTGCCCTGGTGACTTGGCTGTGACCTCATTCCTGCCCCAGGAGCTGTCACAGCAATCACTGACACGTCTCAGGTGTCTGCACAGCTCAGCCTGGCTGCTTTGCTTCCTCTGCTTGTCCACAGGGATTGTCCCTGCTGGGAAAGATCCCCCCTGAGTCTGAGCAGGCAAATATCATGTTGTCACTGGTGAAAACTTTGCAAGAGCCTCTCAGTGGTTCTTGGTGCTCTGAATTTCTTCTGTCCCTTGCTGCTTTTCTGCACTGAGGCCTCAGCCAGGGCATGTTTGTGTTTTATTCTTTTCCCCGTGGATTTGTTTCTCCTCCTGCAGTGTGAGTGTCAGTTGGCAATTACTATTTTTGGTGTTATTTGAGATCGTACAGGGCTGGGGAGCAGCAGAACTGTCCCAGTGTCCCTGGCACTGTCAAGGGGAAATAAATACCTGAAGTGACCACAACAGACTTCAACCAGGAACTCTCTGTCACCAGGTGTTCTACCTGTTGCTGACACATTTTCAGCTTTTTATTTTTTCAAAATCTTGTGACTTTTCACTGCAATCCCATGAGTAATAGTCTGATAACAGTAGTGACAGGGTTAGTTTGACTCATGTTAGGAAGATAAACATTAAAGTGCTAAAGTGGCCTGAGAAGGCAAAGTGAGCACAGGTGACTGTGAGGTGACTGGTCTGGCAGGACTTTCATTTGTGCTGTAAAACTGGAATGAATAACATTGGAGAGACCAGTTTGGTGACTTGCTGTACACTGCATTTTTCTCTTGGTGGCAAAGCTGAGTTCAGCTGTCATCCAGATCTGGAACCAAGGCAGGAGTGGGGCCTGAACTGTGGGCAGTGCTTAACTCAAGTACTTTTAAGGTTCCAGACATAGAGAGGGATGTGTTTGTCCTTGCACTCAAGTTGTTTTCACTTGTTCCTGAAAATTGTTCTGCCTTTTCCCCCCTTCCTCTTAAGTTTTGGGCTGACATTTGTGAGACTGTTAAGTGCCAGGTTTTATTCCTGAGTGTCACTGGTGGGCACAGGTCCCACCCAGCACAGCACACCTGAGCTCAGGGCTTCTGCCCATGTGCATCATCTGCTTTTTATGATGGCTATAGTATTCTGGTTTGTGACTTGTTTTCTCAGTCTCATAAAGTCCTTTGCACTCTGTTCTCATCCCTGTTGCTCTGAATAACATAGAATGATTTAAAAAAAAAGTTCATCTCACTCTTTGACCTTGATTTAGGATTGTTTAGGAATGCACTGAACTGACAACAACACAAAACTCTCCTCCATTGAATATTTCTGTTTACAAAGTGGGTTACAAGTCAAAGAAAAATACAGTCAAGTTGGTTGAGGTGTTTTTATGGGGACTTTTTTCTGGTTGTGGGAAACTAATTTCACCTTCATTTTGGTGCCAGGCTGTGCTGCCCGGAGATGGAACCCCCATCCTGCAGTTTGTGGAGGACAGGATCCAGACCACCATGGTAAAGTAGAGCTGCAGTCAACAGGCTGAAGGGTGGGGGTGCACCCAGAGCAGCTTCTCCTGAGCTCCAGGAGCTCTGTCAGGTCACTGCCAAAGCCTGGGCGTTTGTTTCTTTGTTGTCACTGTGCATGAGGCAGGAATTAATTCCTGTTATTTATAATCACAGGCTGGTTTGGAAAGGACCTTAAAGCCCATCCAGTCCCACCCTGCAATGGGCAGGGACACCTCCCACTGTCCCAGGCTGCTCCCAGCCCTGTCCAGCCTGGCCTTGGGCACTGCCAGGGATCCAGGGGCAGCCACAGCTTCTCTGGGCACCCTGTGCCAGGGCCTGCCCACCCTCCCAGGGAACAATTCCTGCCCAATATCCCATCCAGCCCTGCCCTCCTTCATCTTAAGGCCATTCCTCCTTCATGCCCTCATGCGCCTTCTGTGCATTGAGTTGATCAGCTCACAGATCTTTGGGAAGAAAAACATTAATTAATTTGCATGTGGGCTTAGAACTGGTCACTGATGCAGTTTAAACTTATTGCGTATGAGATGCTTGAATTAAAAATTAAGTATTTATTAGCATGCTTGACTTTCAGACATCTCACTGAGTGTTCTTTTAGCCCTACGAAAAGTACATAGTAGCTTCTGAAGCTGAAAACTAACTTCTTTCTCCCTAAATTCCCTCTTCAGCTGACTGGAATTGCAATTGGAGCTGCAGTTGCCCTGTTGCTTATAGCAGTTGTTGTGTTTGTCGTGTACCGAAGAGTGAGACAGTCTAGTAAGTATTTGATAATCCTCTAAGTTTTAAAACCAGTTTTTCCATCAATCTTGAGTCTTTTTGTAATTTTCTGTGGTAGCTGTTTGCTGTAGAGGTGTGGCTCTTGCAGGACAACAGCTTTAGAGGGTGAAGAACTTGTGCTGATTCACCTGCCCAGGTGTGAGCCCAGACCTGGCCCTTGCAGGACCTGGAAGTTTTTATTTCCTTGGTGCATGAGCAGTGCCAGCTCAGTGTCAGCTGTGGATTGTGCAAATGATTCCAACCCTACTGGGATTTCACTGTCACAGCGAGGAGAAATGATTGAATTGGAGGTTTCCTTCAGGAGATTAAAACTACCCAAGCCTTTTGTCTGTTCAGAGAGCCTTTATCTCCTCTGGGGCTGAGGGAGAACCCAGGGCAGCCCTGCCTTGGCCAGAGCTGGGCACTGAGGGATCCCAGGGTGGTTTGAATTGCAAATGCTGCCCACAGGAGCTGCTCTGGAGGCAGCAGAGTGCCCAAGCTGTGTTCAGGGGCTTTCCCAGCTGCTAAAGGTGGTTTCTGATGTGATGCTTCTGTTTCAGAACAACTTCAGCCACACGTGCCTCAGTACAGGTTTCGCAAGAGGGACAAAGTGATGTTCTATGGGAGGAAGATCATGAGGAAGGTGAGGACACCTGGTAAAATCCAGTTTGGGAAGGGTAAAATCTGCAGTACTTCACTTGTTGAGCCTGGCCCAGGTAATTTCAACCTCTAAAATGTCACTGGGATTTTGTGGATGTTTCAGAACTCCTGGAATATTGGTAGCATTGCTGATGGAGCAGCAGTGGCTTCTCTTTCTGGCCAGCATTCCTCTTTGAAAAATATTTGCAGTCAACGAGGGTAGTAATAAATCAATGAGCATCTAACTCCTGTAGGAGTTGATGGTGGTTTTAATATCCCAGAATCCCAGACTGGTTTGGGTTGGAAGGGACCTTAAAACTCAACCCATCCCACCCCCTGCCATGGGCAGGGGAATCTCCCACTATTCCAGACTGCTCCCAGCCCTGTCCAACCTGGCCTTGGGCACTGCCAGGGATCCAGGGGCAGCCACAGCTTCTCTGTGCCCCCTGTGCCAGGGCCTCACTGCCCTCACAGAGTCCTGGCTGTTCCCTGTCCTGCCAAGTCCAGGTGTGCACTCACTGCAAATCAACATCTATAGAAAAATAAGGTACAGGGAAGTGACCATCCTTAGTCACTCTGTGCTGAGGAACACTTCCTCCTGTGAGCTGCCCCAGCCTCTGCCTCCCACACTTCACTGCATTGAATTCAAACACTTTGACTTATTAGGCACTGGTGGGTTTAATATTCAGTTCTAGAGCTTTGTTTCATTGTGGAGGAGGTGGTTACTCCCTGAAACTTGAATGGCAGGTCAGCCTTTAAGTAGAACTTGGCCAAGAAAGCCCTCTATGAGAGGAATTTCGTGTGCAACTTCATAATTTTAATATTCTTTGTAAATTGCACATGCAACTTCATAATTTAAAAAATTTTAAACCAAGCTGTTTATATGCAACTCACATAAGTAAGGAATGCCTAGCATTCCTTGTGGGAAAATATTATCTGGTAGTTTTTTGTTTGAGTTTTAGACTTTACTTTTTACTTTTCTTCCTCAGTAAGGCATAGAGCATTACACCCAAACTGCTGTGGATTGCACTTCATAGATTTTTGGTAACATATCAAGATTTTGCTTTCAAAAGAAAAATCCCTCCAAACTAATTAAAAATTGCTTTTGCAACAAAAAATTTTACAGAGATTCAAGTCTTTGGGTAACAAAGGGAGAATTGGGAATGTTTTGAAAGTACATAATGAGGGGCTCTCATGGTGTAGCAGTTGTGGTGTTTCTCCAGTGGGTGGCACTTGGGAACTATGAAAAGGAAGGAAAAGCCTTGGTTTGTCACCATCACAGCCAGATAGAATCTTGGAGTATCCTCAGTGGGATAGGACCCACCAGGATCATCCAGCCCAGCCCCTGTCCCTGCCCAGACCCCCCAACAGCCCCAGCCTGGGCATCCCTGGCAGCGCTGCCCAAACGCTCCTGGAGCTCTGGCAGCCTCGGGGCCGTGCCCATTCCCTGGGGAGCCTGGGCAGTGCCCAGCACCCTCTGGGGGAAGAGCCTTTCCCTGATCTCCAGCCTGAGCCTGCCCTGGCCCAGCTCCAGCCCTTCCCTGGCTCCTGTCCCTGTCACAGAGCAGAGATCACTGCCTTACTCCTCTTCCTGATGCTGAGAGTTCCTGAATGGGAACCCCAGTTCAGAGTCTTTCCCCTCTGCCATCCATTAGCATTGGAGCAGTTGATTAATAAAATCAAAAAAAGTTCTACTTGCTCTATGGCAGGAATTGGTCCTGAAGTAGATATTCCAGTCCTCCAAGGTCTTACATGAGCTCTTCACTCTGCTCACACTCTAATGGCTGGTGAATGTGTTGGTGCCTCAGCAGGGTTGGAATTAACGGTTTGGGTTTTTTTTATTTTTGGGATTTTGTGACTGTGTTTGTTTCCATTATTTCCTCTTAGGTCACCACTCTTCCAAACTCTCTGGTTGGGAACACTGTCCCTCGCCAAAGGATGCGGAAACGGGCAAAGGTTTTGTCTCTGGCTAAAAGGTGCTTGGCACTTTGGGAAGGGGAAAAAGTCACACTGGGGAGGCTGGTTTGGGGTTTTTGTTTGTGGTGTGGAACCTACCACTAGCAGAGCCCTTTCTGTAGCTGTTGGTTTTTCCTGGTCCTGTCGGCTGTGGATCATCTGGGAAGTTTGCTGAACTGAGATGGTTTTGGTGAGGAAAATCAGGAGGGTGAAATGTTTTAGCTATTGGATAATGTGTAACTTGGGATGGTGAATTTTAGCATTTACTATGTACTTATTTAACATTTCCTGTTAGTACAAATTTAATATTTACTGTTAGTACAAAGGATGGAACATCCTAAATTTCCATTTTCCTTTGTAGGATTCTGCGTATTAAGAAGGAATGTCCAACCCTGCAGAGGAAAGAACCTCCTCCCTCTTTGCTAGAGGCAGATCTGACTGAATTTGATGTCAAGAATTCCCACTTGCCATCAGAAGTCCTGTACATGCTGAAAAATGTCAGGTAATGTTAAATGGAAAGAGAATTTTAGAGTTGGGTTTTGGTGGATGTTCAAGTGATATAAATATTGTGTCAAGTCTCAGATTTTATGATTGTATGGTCAGAATCCTGAGGGAGTTGGCTGAAATTCATCTGAACATGAGGAGAGAATAAATGACTTTGAATTTTCTAGAAATATTTTAAAAATGGTTGAATTTGTTTTAAAATAAAAAAAGGAGATGGGGGAAAAAAAGGAAGTAGGTTCATTGCCTCAGTTTGGGAATAGTGCTAATGGAGGTGTTCTTACACAAACTGATTTAGTGCATCTTAAAACTTCTGTTTAGCCTGTACCAGACAATCTTTTTGTGCAGAAAAGCATCATAATTGGTAAATGTTAATTGGATACCATATTGACAGCTCCCTGGGCTGAAGAATCTTTCACTTCTCTTCCTGAAAAGGTTGCAAATAAATCAAAGTCAACTTAATCCCCACAGCTCTTTGGCAGAGTAAGAAGAAGGGATGGTCTTTGTGCCCCTTCAGCAAGAGGTTAAATTTGCTGACACAGCAGAGAGGAGCAGATCTTCCAATCTGTAATTTTGGTTTTGCTTGTGGATGTTCATTTTTCCTCCCAGCTGTGGTATAATTTAGCCCTGAAGGTCATACATTCTCAAATCAAAATGCTATTTAAGTCATCTGAACTTGCTACTGTGGAATTATGATTTCCTATGACTAACTGATGTTGCAGTAGGATTTGATGGATTGATTCCTGATAGATGTGAGCTGTTGGAGCTCTGTGCAGAGTGATCAGGTGTAAGACCCATATTTCTCTCTGCCTGGCAGTGACTGACTGGGGTCCAGGTGCAGGAGATTGAACATTCCAAACTTGCAGTTACATGCAAATGACAGGAGCTTTTCCCTGTTTTCAGTGTTTCTCCTGTGTCCTGCTTCCCTGGACAGGGCAGCTGTGCTGAAAGGGGCAGTTCCATGGGGCAGCTTTTCTCATGCAGTGTGTGAACCTGGCAGGTTTTTATTTTTAATCCCCTCCAGAGACCATGCTGGTGTTTGCTGGGAGAAGCTGCACTTCTTCTGAGCCTGCATTCCTTGGAGGACTCCTCCAAAGGACCCCACAATTTACAGTTCTGTGTTTCATGCTGCTCTTGCACCTTTATTTTGGGGAGCTCTTTGAGGCTCCTTCCCTACAGCTGCTCCTCTGGACTCCCTCTGCTCCTCCTGCCTGGGGCTTTGCTAATTTGGGAAGGATTTTTCAAAGACTGTGGCTATTTCAGGTTTTCCCTTTTCCTTTTTCTTTGCTGCAGGGTCCTTGGGCACTTTGAGAAGCCCCTGTTCCTGGAGCTGTGCAAGCACATGTTCTTTGTGCAGCTGCATGAGGGCGAGTACATTTTCCGTCCGGGGCAGCTGGACAACAGCATCTATGTGGTGCAGGATGGAAAGCTGGAAGTTTGCATCCAAGAAAGTGTAAGAACCCACTGCCCTGCACTTCCTGAGAGAAATCTGTTGGCACAGCAGCCATGCTGGCATGAATCATTAAGCATTGATTAAACTTATGCATGTGAATCACAGTGGTTTAGGAGGGATTAATCCCAGCTCTTCGGGGCCATGGTATTTGTAAAATCAAGGTTTTTAGCTCTGGTCCCTCGTGTCTCAGATAAGAGAGCAGAGCACAAAGATGATGAGGCAGCTGGAAATATCCTCACACAGGAGATGAAGAAGTTATTGAGGGAGGACAGGGTGCAAGGTGGGCTTGGGAACATTCACCTTTGGAAAGGTTGTTACAGAAAGTATTTGGGCACAGGAAAGACCAAATTCCCCTCAGAGCAGTCCAACAGGAGTCACTGAGTTTGTTTGGGAGGTGGAAGAGTCAGATGAACTTCTGGGTAGAAGGGGAAAAAAAAGATGGTTTGTTTTCCATGTGAGTCTTAAAATGTTGAGTACTAGCCCTTGTGATCCCTTCTCCCAAGTTAAATCTTTAATTTTTACCTTCCTCCTGACTAAACTTTAATTTTAGGATGTGAACAGTTTTCCAGTGGCTGAAAGTATAGTGGGCTTGTGTTTGGAAATTATATAGAATCAGCTGATTTCTATGTATTTTTAGATTTTGCTGCTGTTGTCTTGTACAACCTCTTAACAGGTAACCCCTCAGCAAAGGGAGCTCATTCTGCCTCTGGCTGAAGGAAGCTTTGTTCTGTTGGTCTTACATAGCAAAGACAAGCAGGTCCCAACTCTCCTGGATAAAACTGGCCTGTAGTTTCTTTTAATTTATCACTTTTAGAATGTTAGTTTAAAACTCTGTGTTTGTAATCAGCACATTTCCGTGAGAGCAGAGAGAAAAGCAGCATCCAAGCTTTCTGAAATGCTCCAGGTTTGTCAAAATGCAGCTGTGAGGCTGCAGCAATGCTCTGTGTGTGCTTGCAGGATGGAACAGAGGTGGTGGTGAAGGAGGTGCTGGCAGGAGACAGCGTCCACAGCCTGCTGAGCATCCTGGATGTCATCACGGTGAGTCCTGGGAGGTTCCTGCTGGGTCCCACACAGCCTGGAGGGGGAAGCAGGCCTTGAACACTCCTAGGGAAGAATCAGAATGCAAAATGTTGTTTTTGATGAGTTCTCCTCTTCCCAGGCCTTCACAGGTGTCAGCTGAGCTCTGTGCTGTGGAGATTGGTCATGAAAGGTGTGCTTGACTGGCTGCTTCTGATTGGCAGGAGGATTTGAATGATCCCTTGGTGTGTGTAAAACTGAGATTACAGTTTGATTTGCTCAAATCACAACTCAGGCAGGAGCAGGACCAGGCTGAGGCCTACCAGTCCAGGCTTTTGCATGTCTGATGGGTTGCTTGCTGAACTTATTTTTATTTATTTTAATGAAATAAATCAGACAGTTGCTGTAACTGTAATTATCCTGTGAAACAAGTTGGGTTTATTCTTTGTAACATCAGTGGTGCTGGTGGCCAACTGAGGGCTGTGCTCTTTGGCAGGGGCCAGGATGAGCTGAATGCTGATCCAAAACTGGTGGATTTTGTTTCAGTTTGAATTAGACTGCTGGTTTTGCTGAAATCACCACAGTGCATCTCTTTAGGAAGGGCTAAATGGAAGGGGTTGAATTCCACATCTTTGATAATACCCAATCCCTAAAGGTGTTTTCTTGGAGGATTTTGGTAGGATGGGATTTGAGAGGATGAAGATAAATGTAATCAATAAGTTGTTCATGTTTGACCTTGTGTCATGTTTCTCTCCTGCTTGGCTGTCTCTGTTCATCAAAAGGTGCCATTGCTCTGTGTGTGAGTAGTTCAAGGATTCTCTGAAGTGTTCTTTGCCACTTCCAAAAGCAAGAATATACCCCTGTATCCACATATGTGTATCTCTATTATGTGTATCTATATTATGTATATCTATAGTTCTCTTAAAGCCTATTGACTGTGATCATGTTTTTTAAGCTTGGTCACAGCTTTCTCTATAGAAAGTGAATAATTTGGACTGTGCAAGTCTAGTTTTTGCTGTCAAATTCATAATATCTTTGTAAATCCATATTAGTACCTTTGCCCTTGTTACTTCCACCACTAAATTTTCTTCGTGACAATATTCTGAAGAGCAGAGGCATCATAAAAGAACATGAATGCCAGACATGTTCTTGCTTGTTCAAAAGGAATGAGAAAAGAAATCCTTGTATAACAGTGCTTTATGGCTTTGTTTTTTAAAAAAGTGGTTGCCATTCTTTTTTTTTTGTCATGTTGGGATTTTTTAAAATTTTTAATTCTCAATCTGTCATTTTTTTTCTCTTTCTCATTAGTTATATCACTGGTAAGTAAAAAAATAAAAATGATTGAAAGTGTGTTGAACAGAGTAAGCAGCCTGCAGAAGAATCTGTAATGAAAAAACCTTGAAATATTTTTTGCTAAACTTGTTCTCATTTATTTTTACAACTCTTTTGTTCCTCACTTCCCAGCTTCATGAATTGCTTGTTTCATTGCTGTTTTTCCTCTTCCTTATGTTCCTTGCAGACTTTAGGTAGAGGAATAGCATGAAAATAGGCAAGGGGAGAGGAAGTAGCACTGGATCAAAATAGAGGAGACACCCTCAGTGTCATCCCAAATCAGTGAGCGAGTCTTAGAACATCCTGCAGGTACCATAACCTGAATTAGAGTTCACTGCACCACCAAACAGCTGGCTCTGACATGAAGGCAGGGTGTGTTCAGAGAGGATTTCAGTTCTGAGCTGCATTTGGGATTTTGCAGCATGTGATGTCAGGCTGGTCCCTCACTTCGTTGAGAGTTGTGAGAGAAAGTTGAGGTTGCTGCAAGAAGTTGCAAGATCTTGCTGGGGGACCTAAGAGAAAGGTCACACCAGGGGTACTTTTCAGTTTAAAAGCTAAAAGATTCAATTAGGAAAGTCCCTTTAGTTCTACTAAATATAAAGGCAGCAGCTGTGACATGAGCCTCCCCTTATTCTGAGAACAGATCAATGCTGCTTCCTCCAGACTCTGAGGAGAAACTGGAAGCTTTTGAATCCTAGTAGCTTCAGCCCCTTTCCTGGAATTCTGGACTAGTTCTGAGGTGCAGTTAATGAATCTGGCTTGATAGTGCCTCAAATACCAAAGAGATCTCTGAGCTGAGCCTTGTTGATGTCTCTGTTTTCAGCAGCTCTCACTGAGAGATTGTGTGTGCAGCCAGAGCTTTTCCTGGAACAGTCAATGTTCATCAGAGCGAAATGGTCCTGCAGGGCTGTGATGCTGATTCCTGGAGCTTTGGGCTTCACTCTTCTCTTGTCCTTCGTGTGGAGGTGGTCTTAGGAAAACTGGGGCCTGGTGGCATTGTTGGAATAAGAAAGTTGAAAAAAGAAGAGGCTGTGAGGGATATTGATGAAATGGCAGTGATTGAGGTGGGGGGGAAAATGAAAGGATTAAAAGAAGCTGGAAAAACACTTGGATAAAGGTGAGCCTGCAGGGCTGACAAGATAGATGAGGTTATAAAGAAGAGATTGATGGCTGCAAGAGCTTTGGGTGCAGCAGTGCTGATGCAGAGGATATCAGGAAGGAGCAGAAGGAGACAAAATCCAGCCATGGAAATGGGGGAACGTGCCAGATTTTTGGGTCCAAAAAGGAGCTGCCACTGCAGGTGGGAGAAGGTAAAGCATCTGTGGCTTTTGCAGCAGATTTCTTGACCAAACTGGATTGGATTTGGCCATTAGCTGTCACCAGGGTTCAGCTACTGCTTGGAGGTGATGTCTCAGCTCTTGGAACGAGGCAGAGTAAATAGTTACCTGCCCTGAGAACAAAAAGTTCTTTGTTGAAAAAAGCCCTGTTTCGTAACTGATTATAACTTAACTGTTCTTGTCATCTCAGTGTGTGATTGCAAAATAGTATAATTTGAACGTGGTACTCTCCCTGTGCTGCTCATAATGTTATATCTGGGAGAAGTGACAATTACAGAACATTTCCTCCTCACGCTCCTCTGACAGCTCTTAGCATGTTCCAGCCCCATTAGCCACGGTGCTGGCCCTTTCACAAGAGCTGCTCTCATGCAGGGATTTCAAAGAGGCAAAATTATATGCTGAAAACTTGGAGGAATGGGCTGCTCTTTGGAAAAAAAAGTTTCTGCATCGTTATCTGTTATTATCCTAAAGCTGTTTTTCTGAGGTTGTCAGCTCTGGCCTCTCCTCTCACAAGCACTTTCCAGAAAAACCCAAACACTTTACTGGGTAGTCTGGAGACCAGAGTTCTGGGGTAGCCAGGGCTCAGCTTGCTCTTTGGAATAACTCATGAAACACCATGGAATTTTATGCCCTTGTCCAGCAACTAAAATGGAATAATTCCCTTAGCTTTTTACTACATATTTGGTGTAGAGGTTGGTAGGAAATACAGTTGATGGCAAATGCCATCTTTTCTTTTCTTTTGCATATAAGTAGTCCAAATTAATTCTTCATCTAAAGCCAGACTTCAAACTGGCCTGTAAAAGAGGATTTTTGCAATTATTTTTGAGTACAGCCGAAGCACAGAAATGGTATTTGTTAATTTCTTTACTTAATTAAAAGAAACTTGGGAAAACTGAGGACACTGGCAGCTTTGAAATGTAGGTCAAAGAGATGTTTAAAATTTCAGATCCCTCAGGAACTTGAAAATCAAGGCTATTAATATCATCCCCAGATTTTATAAAAAGGTCAGATGAAGTTGGTGTAATTAAGAAATTGGTTCCAATTAATTTAATTTAATTTTAGAATCTCTTTCATGGTGCCTTCCAGACCAGCAGGCAGTCAGAGCTGCAGCTTTACTTTCCAGAGTGATTAGAGGAAGTCTCTGGATTGGTTTTGCTGGGTTCTTTAAGCAGGAATTCCTTCAGAGTGCTTGTGTGATATTCTTTGCAGGCAGTTGGTTTGTAATCAGCATTTAACATCTGTGTGCCACTGTTGGGAAAAAGGTGCCTTCTGTGGCTCAGGAGGGGGAGAGCTTCCAGAGCTGTGAGGGGACTGTTAAAATAGAAACTCCATTTCTTCCTTTGTTACTGCTCTGTGCTGCAGAAAAGCTCATTTTATCTTATAAATACTGTGCAAATCAATATTTGATGGATTGGTAAATTAATTTATGAGTTAGAGATGTTGTTTGCAGCATGTTTTAAGTGGGTAAAAGGGGCATTTTCTGCCTGGAGTTTTTTATCTAAGTGTTTGGCAGTAGATTTTTGTTAAAATCTATTCTCATTTAAGGGAGAAAATCCAAAACCAGAAGCTGTAAAAAAAATCTCAGTATTCTACCCACTTTTCATTTGTTTGTTAGTTCTCCATCTGTTATTTGAGCAGGATGGTCTAGACCCACTTTGTCTCCAGTAAAGAGAAGCTGTTGGGCTTTGTCACATAGAATATTTCATATATATGTATGAAGAAATATATATATATATATATCTTGAAACACAAGAAGTCTGCCTGTCTTTTGTCTTACTCCATTATGTCTGTAATTACTGTACAATTTTGCTGTGTTTTTCACTGATTGTGTGAGTCTGGGATTGTTCTTGCAGCAAATAGCTTGATTGTCAGTACAGATAATAAAATCTACAAACCCTCTTTTCTCTGCAGCCTTGACTAGCTGGGATTTCAAATGCTTCTGAAGGGTGGCTCTGTGGTAAAGCTGTCAGAGCTGAGAGCCTGGCACTGCCCTTAACCTGATCCACCTCCCTGGAGCTCTTATCTCCCTGCCCTGTCTCTGATGCAGGTGTGAGTTCACCCTCATTGCACCCCCCGTGGTCATGGCTTTTTGTGCTCAGACAGTGTCTGTCAGACAGAGACAACAGCAAAGCAGGAATTTGGGAAGAATTGGGTTGGATAATTGATGGACTAACGCTGTGTTTCTGGAACTTTCTCTTAGGGTCACCCTGCTCCCTATAAAACTGTCTCAGCCCGAGCAGCCACTCCATCCACCATACTGAGGCTCCCAGCCAGTGCTTTCCAGGATGTGTTCCAGAAGTACCCTGAGACCCTTGTGAGGGTGGTGCAGGTAGGTAGAGCTGAGGGGGGAGGGGGAACCACTCATTTCCAGCTTACAGGAGGGTATTTACAGCCTCAGCAAGCTCATCATCCTTTGGTAGATACAGAACTGCTCAGCACAGCCTATCAAGGTTTGGACTTGTTCTGCTGTTCTCCTGGCTGTTGAGCCCTAGACTTTATAATCCGGCATTATCACAAACAGGGAACAATAATTTATGTATCTATAGATCTCCATTAATTGAGTTTCTGCCTGTGGAGCCCTCATCAGTCAGCTCAGACCCAAGTGTGAGTTTGTTGGTCCTTGGAGTAGAAGATGCTGGCGTGGGCTCTGCAGCTTGGGGTGCACCAGGAGGGCTCCAGGGTGGCTGAGAGTCATGAACAGACTGTCACATGTTCTGAAACAGCACTCCTGGACTCTCAGGAGCTATTTGGTGAGGGCTGATGCTTGGTAAGAGTCACAAAATTCAGACTGACATGTGGATTTTCACTTCAGAAGCCTCTGTCAGCACCTGAGAAAAGAGCTGTGCTTTGTGTCAGTTCTGTTTTCACCTTCTGTTGCTTTGCAGGGCTCAGACAATTCTCAGGTGAACACCTTCTGCCAATGGGAGGTGGTGCAGGGATCAGGAATAAGGATTTCCAGGAGTGGTGCCTTGTCACAGAGGTGTAGCAGCCACAGGATGACCCCAGGAGTCACTCTGGGCTGTCCTTTTGCTATACTATCACTTCTAAATCTGTTTGTCCTTGCAAACTGTTCTGGTCTCTGGATGATTTATGAGCAACACAGGAACCTCCTCATACTGATGGCTGAAGGAGAACAGATCATTAACACCAAATTAATTTGCTCTCTGAGAGCTGATACAAAAGAGAGGATGGCTCAGGAGTGGGAATTAGCTGGCAGAGAAGAGGAAGGTGCCACTGATTCCAGTTTTAGGTCTGAGTGCTTGTGGAGCAGTGGGACAGGCTCTCTATGGGGAGAGCTGAAATAATTTTCTTAATGAGGGGGAAAATTGGAAGCAAATACATCTATTTCAAGGCACTTTTATTATTGATGTTTATAGGATGCAAAAAGCATTTGGTGTTTGGGAGTAAGACTTTGGATTCTCATGCCATCAAATGATTGTGAAGTCATTGCTAAATTATTTGTATCTATGTCTGTCTCAGTTTATCAGCTACTAAAAAGGAATTTTAGCTTAGGGCACAGCCTGTGTTTTATAGAATGCTTTCAGGTACTCTGGTGCATGATTGTATCTAGATGCCAGAACGAGTGTGGGAGAATGCTAAATCCATTGCTGTTGCTTCTTTATTGCCTGTTTGCAGATCATCATGGTGAGGCTGCAGAGGGTGACATTCCTGGCCTTGCACAACTACCTGGGGCTGACCACGGAGCTCTTCAGCTGTGTGAGTTTGGGAGGCAGGCCCTCAGCTCTCCTGACAGGGCTCAGAGAGGTTTTCCTTCTTCCAGAAGGTCATAAAGCAAATGCTACATATTAATTTCATAATGGCAGTGCTTGAGGACTGAGTTACTTGTATAACCAGCCCATAAAACCCAGCCTACGCTGATGCCTGGGGAATTGGTGGGGAGGCTTAAACTTCCCAAGTGCATCATTCCAAAGTGATGTGTGTGCTCTGCTCAGAGCTTCAGCAGTCCTGATGTTTGCTAATGATGTCACCTCTGCCTGGAGCAGTGGGGAAAATGCTGCACCCGTGGTGGCAGAGGGCCAGGAGATGCTCCAAGTGCCAAGCTGGGAGTCCCCAGGCCCTGGTGGGACGCACTGAGGCAGCTGCAAGAGCCCAGGGCAAGTCACCCTTGGGGATCTGGGACTGATGAGCACAAGCTGAGCAGTACCTGGGGGTCTGTGCAGGCTGCAGGGTGTAGGACATGTGTGAGTGGGTGGTTGATGTTTGTCCTGCTGCTCCCAGCAGAGCCAGGGTGTCCCTCTGATCTCTGTGAGCAGCGTCACGGCCGGAGGCAGCGCTGGCAAGGCTGGGAAGAGACAAGTGCCCAGTGCTTTGGAGGAGGAGCGTGGAGAGAAGTTTGAGAAGTCTGGGGAAGCACTGGAAATGGGTAATGCTTCTGGAAATATGGAGGAACTGTCCTCTGGGATATTCTTTGATTTTTTTTTTTTTTTTGTACTACTCACAGAATCCCAGACAGATTTGGGTTGGGAGGGACCTTAAAGCTCTCCCAGTGCCACCCCAGCCATGGCAGGGACACCTCCCACTGTCCCAGGCTGCTCCCAGCCCTGTCCAGCCTGGCCTTGGGCACTGCCAGGGATCCAGGGGCAGCCACAGCTTCTCTGGGCACCCTGTGCCAGGGCCTCACTGCCTTTAACAGTAAAGAATTTCCTCCCCAAATCCAGTCTAACCCTGCTGTCCTTCAGCTTGAGCCCACTCCCCTGTGTCCTTTCACTACAGTTGATATCACTGCTATTGATCAGAGGATTTTTATTTTATCAGAGTAGTTAAGGATTGTCCTAATTTCAGGTTTGAAGCCTTTGGATAGTCTTATCTTCAATGGGGAAATACTACTGTGTTGTTAATGATATTGAGGGATGAAGTAAAGGGGAAAAATAAGTGACTCCTAATTTTGAATGCAGAGAGGGCACTGGGAAAATTCAGTGCTGTAGACACCAGCAGAAGAATTGCTGGATCTGTCTTTTCAGGCTAAAGACTCAGTACTGAAGGTAAAGCCAGGAAAATAGATGGAGTTGAATTTTGCCTCTGCAGATGGAAAAAAATTAATTCAATCAAAACCAGGAAAGAGGCTTAAACAATGTTTAATGTCAGTGTTTCAAAATCTTTTAGTCAGCTTTTAATAAGTGGGCAGGTAGAGGTTCTTGTTAGTGAAACTTACTTTATTAGGAGGTAAACCTTTTGTTTACAACATTTGTTTGTACATTTCAGATATGTTGAGGATTTCTGGTGCAGAGAACTCTGAGCATGTTTTCAGAAGGAGCCTTTCATCACCTCCCTATGCAGGGTCTACAGAGGCTTCTAGTAAGTAGTGCTTGGCAAAATTATGGGAAATATGTAATTTATCTAATCATGGGGGGAAACCACATGATCTCTGGAGTGCTGGCTTAGATAATTTTCCTGTTCATGGTAGATAATCATCTTGCAGTGGTGCTGCTTCCTAACTCATTGGTCAAAAAATTATTTCATAACAAATGGACTATTATCCCAGAGAGCATTCCCTTGCTGCCATTATCAGCAATGGGGAACATCATTTGGCTACCAAGACCTGCAAATGAAGAGCTTTATTAATTGATATTACTGAAACAAACTGAATTATGATGATAGGCCATCATCTTTCACATAAAAGATGACACACGTTTCTTGCTTGGCTGATTGTCCCAAAAAGGACATTACATGGCTTTGCTGCTTTCAGAGGAATGTTCTTTAGAGTGGATAATAAAGGTGATTGATCATG
Organism: Petroica traversi; assembly: GCA_025920805.1. NCBI lineage: Eukaryota > Metazoa > Chordata > Aves > Passeriformes > Petroicidae > Petroica > Petroica traversi. The sequence goes on from JAHLSL010000016.1 coordinate 643,318, forward strand.
GGGTGCTCTGAGGAGACATTTATGAGGCTGAGCTGGTTTGATGCTGCAGCATAATTTTGGGGAACTTTAATTACTCCACTGTGGACATTTTCCTCTGGGCCTGGTATTTAGGGCAGCTTTGTGTTCCAAGGTGGAGAAACTGGAATTCTTGTGGGAATCACAGAACACAGGCATCTGTCTCTGTTAGATAAGTGCTAAATTAACCTCTGTGAGGGAATTCCAAGGTCATGCTCAGGTCCTGTTAATAGAGAAATGTTTAATCAGTGGAATAAAGGTGCCCTGGGTACTTTAGAAGATGCTTTTATTGCTCACATTGGCTATTAAATGACTTAGGAGGGGTTGAAGAGCTTGGAGACAAGGAGGAAGGAGAGAGCCAGGCTGGGAGAGGCCTCAGCACTGAGAGCTTTCCCCAATGTCAGGTTTGTGTCACTTGTTCTGTCACACGAAGTTGCTGGTGTGCACAGAGGAGAGCATTGGGGAGTTCCCTCAGTTTTAACACTGGAGGACTGATGTTTCCTCTTCAGTTCCTGCTGGGCAAATGTAAAGGATCCTTCTTAAATTTTTTTCGTGGTTTCTATGTTCCTGTCCAGAGGGATGGATGTGATGGAGATGCAAGATTTTGGCTGGGCTAAGTAGATCATCTTTCTAAGCTAGGGAAACAAAGTAAGAGAAAATATTGACTGAACCACACAAGACTTGGCTTGATTTCCATGTGTGTGATGTTGTTTTACACTAGGAATTACAAAATGCACCAGCAGACTTGATTCAGTGGTAAATTAAATAATCCTTGCCCTGAACACAGCCCCTTCCCCCAGGTAAATGAGGCAGTTCAGTGAGCTCTGCCTGTGCAGCCCTGGGCATTCTAAGGAACAGTCCTTGTGTGTTCTTAAGAGCTTTAATATGGAAGGATCCCTGCAGAATTCTCAGTGGATGCGTCCATTTGTCCTTCCTTTCTCCTTTTATGTGTCATAAAAGTTATGTCAGGGTACACAGTGCTTAGCAGAGAGAGAAAATTAATTTTTACTGACAGAAGGAGCATATCTAATTGGGTAATTATGATTTGCCTCAGTTAACAGGGCTGATTTCTTCTCACTGTTTAGCTTGCACAGAAAGTGTCTTCATGTCTGTAATGAAAAGATCAAGATTTTGCTTCAGATTCTATTCCACTGCTTACTGTGTGTTCAGACTCCATGGAATATTGATTATATTTATTATTAATTCAGAGAGGAGAAAACTGTCTGTGTTAGTCATACAAGTGCTGTTATCTCAACATCTCCTTGATTTGCTTGTTGTTAGAATTAATGAACGCTGCTAAAAATTGCTTTGGGAGAAAACACTTCTGCCTCAGTTGCTCAGGGGGCTGGCTGTAATTTGTACTTCTGGTTTTTCTGTGTGGTTATCTAACTTGAACCATAGCAGTTGAGTAGAAGAGGGAATAGGATCCTGCCAGCTCAGGCTACTCTGCTTTATAAGTGTACTAACTTTGTGTGGAGAAAGATGGAATTAATTTGTGTGAAGCTTCTGCACTGGGGGTCAGAGGAATTAGAAAGCACAAATAAAACAGTGAGGCCTTTTGGACGTAACAACTTCACCCCTTCCTTGTCCTGGAAATAAGTCTTCCTAACTCTGTTTTTAAGGTTAAACAGCAGTTTTCTTTTATTGTTTGGGTGGTTTTTTCCCCAAGAATTAGGGAAGCTGCCGTTGTCCCCGAGCCCTGACGTGCAGCACACGCGGGACTGGCAGAGCTTGGCAGGGGAGAGGTTGGGAACACTGCCAGGCCTGTGGCATTCCATGGTTTGTGCAGTGCCTTCCCTCTGCGTGCCAGCAGCGTGTGGGGCACTGTGTGCTCAGGGTCCAGCCCTGTCCTTCCTCCTGGGCTCCTGACTCAGCTGGTCCTGCTGATCCCTCCTGGCTCCTGCTGGAGCAGCACGAGCTCTGGTAATGCCTGTGTGGGCACCACGCTCAGGGGAGGGCTCCTGCTCTCCTGGCAGTGCAGCAGACAGCAGCTTTCATTCTTGGAATGCCTCCTCCTCCTCCTCTCCCCACGTTTGTGAGGTGCAGGGCTGGGTGGGAGATGCTTTTCCTGCCTGAGAGGCCCAAATCAGAGTGTTTGGGTTGAGCCTGAGTGTTCAGATTGAAAATGCACTTGGTGTTTTGGGCCTCAGGAGTTTGGCTGACCCTCGGAGGTTGAAAAGGAGTCAGATCAGCCCCTATGGAGCTGCTCTTTCTACTATTCCAGTTTGTTGTTTATAGGATTATATAAGATATGTATGTTATATATATGATCTGGGGTTTTTAATGCTGCAGTGTGTAGGAAATCCAGTTAATATAATCAACAACATTACTATTTATTTTAATTTTTTATCTAACAGCTTGTAAGTTCTGATGATGATCAACTTTGGGTCAACTTGTTGGGTTTCTTGTTTGGAGGCTGATCATTAAATGGCTTTATTATGATCCCAGTGGCAGGTTTGACATGTGCAAAGATCTGTTTATATTTTTAGATCATACAATCATGGTTAAGGTTGGAAAAAACCTTTAAGATCTTCAAGTCCAGCCATCAGCCCAGCACCACCCCCATGTTCACCACTAAACCATGTCCCCAAGTGCCACACCCACACATCCTTTGAACCCTTATGGGGATGGTGACTTCACCCCTGCCCTGGGCAGTCAGTGCCAGTTTTTTACAACCCTTTCCATGGAAAGATTTTTCCTAATATCTGATCTAAACCTCCCCTGGCAGAACTCAGGACCATTTCCTCAAGATGACATGGAAGGAGTTCTCTGAGGTAGATCTGAATATTTGGGGAAGTGGCATTCTTCCCTTGGCGTGGCTGGTGGGGAGAAAGGAGTTGTATTTTTGAAATTAAATTTATGGACAGCCCTTCATGGTAGAGTGGTGTTGTCACATGATCATAGATCACAGGGATGTAAATGTTGGGCAGCTCTGTGGTTCCAAAAGCCAACTTTCCAAAGCTTGGGGCAGTCCTGGGCAAATTCAGGTTTGTGTCTCTTAGGAAGGCAGGAATTCAGAATTAAAAATTGGAATTTATTAGGTGACAGAATTTACCAGTCAGGAAAGACAGTTGCTTTTCCAAAGGGCCCAGCTTATTCCTGAGCAGCAATTTTTATTCATAAAAGCAAAAGTATAAGAACAATGTAGTGACTGAAGGGAAAAGGCATAAGGAAGAAAATACAAACTTTTCTGAGTAGTCTATTTTGGAGATATATTAGGCATAGAAATAAGATTGAAATTAGTAAAGGTTTGTTTGTTAAAGGAAATTGCAGTTTCTGCATGATTCCTAAACTCACCTGTAAATCTTCAGGCTGTGGGAATCCTGTTCAAGGTTTTCAAATAGGAAGAGTTTCCCAGTTATGTTTTCATTATTGATTAGCTCGGAAGTTCCTGGAAGGTAAATGGGAAAGGCAGGGACCTAGTGTAATTAAGATCTATTAAAATTGAGAAGTAAGGAATAGAGGTTGTATTGACTTCAAATTCATGAATTAAGTGAGAACTGTAAGGGAATTTCTTATGTAACTTCCAGCACCACAATTTGGACGAGTTGTAGAAAAGATTTTAAATTAAATGCTTTGTATGGAGAGGCTTTTAGAAGTTGCTGATCATAATTTTCTCCCTATGAAATGGCAATTTATTGGGCGCAAAAAATTTCTTTAGTTTGGTGAAGAAGAGTTCAATAAGAATAATTTCTTGAAAACAGCAAGGAAAACTTGGTGGATTTACCTCTTCCTGGAAATTATTATTCTTATTATATTATGCTAGTAATAATAGTCTGATATTCTTCCTGTCCCCCTCCTCTTGTACAGAGCCTGGTGCTGGGGGATAAAAGGTAACCTGGACTGAAAAAAGGGCATTTTGGGCACTGGGACTTGCAGGGATGTGGAACTTAATAGAAAAGATGCTTCATTTTTCCAAAAAAAGCTTGTAAAAGAAATAAGATTTCTTCAGTAGATCCCACCTTTTCTACAAACCCATCAATATCTAGAAGGAGCAGTAGATCAGCTCAGAGGTTGAGCTGCTCTCACAAATGAGGAAATTGCCCCCTGAAACTTGATCTTAATCCTATGAAGGATTTCAAGGACTTGTAGAGTATGGAAAATAAAAAGCAGCAGCTGATACAAACCATCAGCAGCATCACTTGAGGCAGTTTTGCAGAAAGTCATAAAAACACCTCCAACTTGTAAATCATCAGAAGTTCACTCTGTCCAGTGCTCTGCCCGTTCTCAGTGGACAAAAACAAACCCACAAGAAACCTTCAAATAATGACTGTACTCTGTACAAGAGTGGGAGTTCTGGGATCTGTTGAACCCCCGAGTTCAGGTGGGAAGATTTAAAAGTTCCAGGTCAAAAACAGCTGGGAAACAACAGGAATGTGAAGGTGCCACTTGCCAAAGCTCCTCCCCTCGGTGTGTTACCTGCTGTTTCTGAGAAGCTGCAGTACAGGAGGTGCTGAAAGCAGGATTTTTGTGTGGCTTGCAGACAATTCCAGTGGTGCCAAGTCGGACATGGACATGGCCTACGAGAGGGCCCGGGTGCAGCTCGCCCCCGAGGACGGCGCCGGCAGCCCCGCCGTGGCCAAGGTGGGTCTGAGAATCCAGGTTTCTTGCTGCCCTGGGCTGCCCTGCTTCACTCTGCTTGGAGTCACTGAGCTGTTTTCTTCCTCCAGAACGCTGCCCTTGCAGCTCTGTACCAGCTGGGATATTTGGTTTTACAGAATCCCCAAATGGTTGGGTTTGAAGGGACCTTTGAAGCCCAGCTGGTCCAGCCCCCCTGCCATGGGCAGGGGCACCTTCCTCCAGGCCATCCAGCCTGGCCATGAGTGGTTTTTGTGTTATTGTTTGTTTAACTTACAGTTGTTTCAGTAGATTTTAGTGGCTGTCAGGTCATTTTATTGTACATCTTGAAATTCTGTGTAGATTCCCTTGGTGAGCAATGGGAAGCCACTGCTGCAAGTTTTTATGTGTTTTCTTCCCCTGACTCATGAAATGGATTATTTGGGTTTATCAGACTATACTTTATTTGTGAGAGGTTCTTTACAGCAAGGAATTAAAAACTTGTATCAGCTGTAGGTTTCCAGTCATTATTTATAAATCTGTTACTGTTTTTGTGGTCTGCTTTTTACAAATACTGACCTGGAAGTCGAGCACAAAAACACTCTTGAATTATAAAACTGGAATGAAACTGTTGCTCACTGTGACCTTGACAGACATTTTATCTTTTCCTCCATCTTTGTGTACAGGGTTGATAAAGTTTTAGTTCCATCAAGCTGGCAGCAGCACAGTTTCTGAAAAGTCTCTTATTCTTCCCTTTCACAAGCTGTGATGAGTAACTTTGTTTGAATTGAGTGTCAGGCTGTGCAGAAAAATAGAGGGATAATGAAGTTAGCAAGCTGTTGATTTTTTAGAAACCTAGATTTCTTTTTTGCAGACCACCAGTTGTGATGGGTAGAGAATGTTTATGATAAAGGCAAATTTTGACCAGGTAGGTGCCAATTTTGATGTTTAAACTGATCCTTGTTGTGTTTCTTTGCAGTCGATATTGAAGAAGACTGTGACAGTGACAGAAACTCCTTCAGCAGTTTTCCATTACAGTGCTGTGCAGGACTCCTGTAACAGCAAACACATCGATGCCATCGTGGAAGCTGCAAAGAAAGACCTCTCAACCCTGATGAAACTTGATGTGAGTTTTTGCAAGGGGAACTGGCTTTGCTTCTGCTTTTCATCTCATTCTGCCAAGAACTGAAAAGTGGATTTGTCTCCTCAGTGTACTGGAGATGGGCTGGATGTTTTATTCAAAGGCCTGTTGAAGTCATTAGAAGGGCTGAAGTAAATTTGAATTATTCTGCCATTTCAACAGACTGTGCTGGAATGCAGTGCATGTGTCTTCCCTCTCAGTGTGCAGAGTTAGCCCTGCAAGCAGCACATGTGCAATTCCTGCCACCTCATTCTGTGCACTCACTGAGTGTGGGAAGTTCCTAAAGGTTCAGGTTATTGCTGAATCCATTAATCCTGGTGGCACTGCATCCCAGGGAGTTGTTTGGGTTTGGAATTGTGTCCCTGTGCTTGTCCAGTGGCACTGGCAGCATCTCCTGGCTGGGTCCTGTGCCTGTGGCAGGGGCTGTGCCTGTTCCCTGCTGAGCCCAGCCCCTGCTGAGCCCCTTGGTGGTGTAAGAAGGATTGAAAATGATTGTTTTCATAATTCAAATCATTCCAGCTGCATTTCATTACAGAGGTGTGTCTGTTCATGTGGATAATCAGACACTTTGGGAAAGCTCTGCATCTGTCTCAGTCAGCCACAGACATCCTTGGTTTGTTCCAGCCTGAACTGCAATAATTCCAGTCTGTTGCTGCTGCCAGGGCTGGGCACAGCTGCTGCACCTCCTCCCTGCCTTCAGAGCTGTGACCAAACAACACTTCCTAAAACTTGAAAGATTTACTTTTGGATTTTAGCATTCCCTCCTGACTTCCAAAATCATTCCCCTTGCAGCTTCACAATCCCTGTCAGGGTTTTTCAGCTCCCAGTTGTGGGGCTCGAGGTGCCTGCTCCACATCACCACTGATCTGAGCTCTCTGTCTGCAGGAGCCTTACCTGCCTCATTATGTTAATTTTCAGGTTTTTTCAGACATTTATATCCTCATGAAAGGCTGCAGACTATCTTAGAAGAAATTCTTGTTGCAGAAGGAGTAAAGTAGAACTTCATTTATTCTGCTCTTGATCCAACTATCAGATCATAAGCAAAAATTCCAAGATTACTGAAGCTCCTGATTACAGCAGTTATCTTTTAGTGTAGAATAAATTTCTCAGTAATTACCAAGTAGCAGTTTAGAGATAAAGTTGATTTTAACAGTATTCTTAAAATTGAGTGCCTAAGGCACTGTTTGTAACATGAAGATCTAGATAATGGTGAATAATGTAGTATTTTCAAGCACCTGAATTTTTCACAAGCAAATTAGAATTTGGTGGGATGTGGCCAAATGCCAGAAAAGTCATTGAAAGCTCAGTTTTTTTTCCATGTAGGAATAGCAAAAGTTGATTTTTCTATAGGCAATGCAAGAGGAATCTTACTGAGTACACAATATTTTTGTTCAATGCTGCTTACATGAAAGAAAACAAATTCTTGTAAGCTCTTCTCTTTAAAAAAATGAGATCTTTTCTTTCTTAGCTGGAAAGAGGCATTTTAAATTGTCAATTTTCAGAGCAGGAAATCAGAGTGAATAAAATCAAGATGTTTTGATGACAGATGGTACGTTTGGGGTTTTTTGGCTGTTGGGGTTTTTTTATGTTACAGAGAGGGAGAATGAGAAAGAGAGATGAATGGCTCTAAGAGAGAAGCATTATTTCAAGTAGCCTTTAGGTATCTGACTTCAGAAGTAAAATTTTCTTTTTTTTTTTTCCTTTTGTTTTTAAGTAACTTGAATTCCTTGGATCTCTGTCATGAATGATTTTCAATCACACAATGTTTGTGTGTTTTCAGCTTTACCTGCAGTTATGATGGGAAGGTTAAGCAGTGATGCAGGGCATCTCTCCTGTGTGAGTTATAAGGGAATTTCCTTTGACAAAATAATTATTTGCCCTACTTAATTATTGCTTTATTTAAATTGTTTATGATTAGTTTGTGTTTTCACCTCAGTACAGTACACCCCTGCTAATTTGTTTCTCAGAAATAACCTCTGTTGCTTTTTATAGTTGCTGTTGTAACCAAATTCATCTGGTTTCCTGTTGCAATCATTTGATACAGTTATGCAAAGAAACAAACTTGCTGGGAAATGGAGTTTGTTGGGATAATGACTCTTTTCCCCTAAAAGCTGGTGGCTGGAGAGGATCAGAGCAGGTTTTCAGCCTAAACCCTGTAACTGTGCAGTGCTGAATTTGGGTTTGCTGGCCTCGCCCATTTGAGAGGGAGGATGGATTTTATTTGTCAGCTCTTTTATTGCTTAATGGGGCAGTAATAGCACAGCAAAGGAGGATACCAAGGTCTGCTTGGAGGTCACTCAGTCCCTTCTCATGCCTGAGGCAGAATCAGATATTGCTAAGTCATTTCTGGCAGGTTTTTGGCTAAGCTGTTCTTAAAGATCTCTAATGATGAGGCTTTCACAGCTCTGAGTACAATCTATCCCAGTACTTAAGTAGTCTTAGACATGAAGAAAAATTGCTGCAAAGATTTTCTTCGAGCTGATGCAGCCTGAAAATGTTCTTGATAAGCTGAGCTCATGGGGGAGCCTGTATTCCCCTACTGAGAGGTACTTTCAGAGTTACAACTTTGGCTTTAAGAATAGATAATACTATACAACCATAAATGTCTAAATATAGAAAAAACATTATAGAAATTAGTTGAGTTGCTATTGCTGAACTGAAATATTTTGACAGGTGCTTGTCAGGTTCTCTGCCTTGGATATGTTCCCATGAAACAGATTGGCTTTAATAAAACTATTTTTGATGAAAATATGTTCTTTTTATCAGCAGTAGGTGTAAAGAATAATTGTGGTTATTTCACTTGCACTATTTTTTTTCAACCCAAAATGGAAAAATTCCAACCTGGTGGAACAATTACGCCGGTGGAGTGTTTACATCTCTGCTGGGCTGGTTTCCTGCTGGAGTGGAGTTAATGACTGGAGTCACATTCTGCTCTGCTCTTGTGCTCAATTGGTTCCTCCTGTGAGTGCCCTTTTAGTGCTTCTGCCTCTGAGGCAGAGCCTGGGCACAGCCAAATACCCAGGGAAGCTGTGAGAGCCAGGATGTGCTGCCTCTCTTCAGCGTAACATTGAACTCATAACTCAGCTTTGTTTCCTGCCCCAGCCCATTTGGGTGGGTGATAAAATGTTGAACTTGAGAAGGTTTATGAGAAGGCTGGAGAAGAACTCGGGATGTGGAGTGATAGGACAAAGGCCAAGCTGAAGGGGGGCAGGTTGACATTGGATATTAGGAAAAAATTCTTTATTTGAAGCATGGGGAGGCCCTGGCACAGGGTGCCCAGAGAAGCTGTGGCTGCCCCTGGATCCCTGGAAGTGTCCAGGGCCAGGTTGGACAGGGCTTGGAGCAGCCTGGGATACTGGGAGGTGCCCCTGCCTGGACTGGATAAGCTTTAAAAGGTCCCTTTGAAACCAAACCAGGCTGTGACTCTGGAATTTGCTGGTTTGGGTGAAAGTTAGGCCAAAGCAAAGGTGGTCTGAAGCATTAGAGTTTGATCCTGACTGCACACAGGACCCCAAACTGTGTGGGCAGTTCTTTGAGGTGGAAAGAAAAGTCTCTTTATGCATATTTGGTTGTACGTCATGCACTCAGGGTTATGGTGGTGAAACAGTGTTTGGATCAAAGGAGATTTTGGGCTCAGCTAGCTCAGCTCCTTGACATTGCAAGGGACTGGGGTCCAGACAGGGTGGCTTTTGGGAAGATACTTTCCTCTCATGTGCTTTTCAGTTCTGGAGGGAAATTCCCACTTTTCACTGCCTGAGCACAGGAATTCATGAGCTTGGGGAAGCTTTTCTTCTACAGTGTGTATGAAAATCTGCTCTGCAGGTACAGCACAGCTGAGCTGGGTGCCAGGGCTGGACTGGGATAAAGGGTTGGGTCATCTTGTCCAGTAACTCCCTGATGTGGAGAGTCTCCTCCAGTTTCACCTTCCTTTGAAAGTAACTTCATGTTTCATGATTTTCATGCCAGCTGATACAGGTGTCTTTTCATTATAGATCCTTTAAAGAGTCTGGAGGTAAAATTAGCAAATATATTTATTTTTTTCTTCTGGCAGAAATAACTGTTGGATACAGAAATATAAAAATAGGTGCCATATTTTAAAGAGATTCAAGTACTTGTAACACAGTCTGTAACTGTTATTCTTACTTGCTTTATTTGGGTGCTTCCTCACTTTCTGGGACCTTTGCCTGTGCACAGAGCAGTAAATTGTGCCTCCCACCCCTTTCTCCTGCAGAATCCAGCGCTGCTGAACGGCAAAGTGACGCTGCACCAGGTCACTGCTGGCACTGTGCTGTCCAGGCAGGGAGATCAGGTGAGTCTGGCTCAGTCTGTGCCTCCTCTAGGAGGTGTCTGTAACAGTGGGAATGTTTTATTTCCCATCAATGTCCCCTCCCAAGCCATCTCTTCTGGAGGTGAAACACCCCCAGCTCTGGCCCTTGCTGCACACAGGAGGTGCTGCAGGCAGAGCCAGAGTGGGAATCTGGTGCCTGGGTGTTGTCAGCTCTGCTGGATCTCGTGGGAAGGTGTGGACTGTCCCACCTTCATCCTTCCTCAGGAGCTGTGGAGCCTTTTCTCACACCCTGCACTCTGGATTTTTGTGATGCTGCTCAGTTGCAGTAAAGCCCTCATACAAAAGCAATCCAGCATTATTGCTTTATAGCAAAGTGTGTTTAGGATATAACAAGCTTCATTTATAATAATCCTGTGTAAATAGAGGAGCTTAAGCAAAGCAGATGATGGGCAGCTCCAGTTCCAGTGCTGGGCTCTGCTCTGCTGACCTGCCATGCCCCTCATCCTGCAGCTGTGATTCCCCATTATCTCCTCCTCTCCCAATTCTATTGTTGTTCCTTGATATCTCAAAGATGCAGCCTTCATTTTTCATAACCACTCAAAGAGAAATGCATTTTTCAATATTGTGCCTGCTTAGTTTTAAATATTCATAACCTGCTTTTAATAATTCACTATTGTGTCTTATTTTACCACCTAATTGTTCAAAAGCTATAGGGGAGCTTTCTGGGAAACAGATCGATCATGATAGTGCTGTCACTGAGATAATTGCTTTTAAAATCTTGGGGGATTTTTATTGAGCTCTTTTATTATTTTTTTTTCCATTTGCTCCAGGATGTCAATGTTTGCTTTGTGGTCTCGGGGACTCTCCATGTGTACCAGAGGAAGATTGACTCTGAGGAGGACACCTGCCTCTTCATCACCCACCCCGGGGAGCTGGTGGGCCAGCTCGCTGTCCTCACTGGGGAGCCACTGATCTTCACCATCAAGGCCAACAGAGACTGCAGCTTCCTCTCCATCTCCAAGTCCCATTTCTATGAGTGAGTTCTGCCATTCCAGCATACATGGATTTGGGTCTTTTAAAGTATTTTTTAGAATTTTTTTATGTCTCTTCTAGACAAAGGACCAGGGTAGTGACCATCCTCCTGTGCTGGGTGCTGGTGGGGGGGTTGTACATCAAATCCTGGGTTTAATATTGGGCCTCTCACTGCAGGAAAGACACTGAAGGTCTGGAGCATACCCAGAGAAAGGAGTGGAGCTGGGAAGGGGCTGGAGCCCCAGGAGAGGCTGAGGGAGCTGGGAAGGGGCTCAGCCTGGAGCAAAGGAGGCTCAGAGGGGACCTTGTGGCTCTGCACAAGTCCCTGACAGGAGGGGGCTCAGGGGGGTCGGGCTCTGCTCCCAGGGAACAGGGACAGGAGGAGAGGGAATGGCCAGGGGAAGTTCAGGTTGGATTTTGGGGACAATTTCTTCACTGAAAACATGGTTGGACATCTGAACAGGCTGCTTTGGCAGTGGTGGTATCACCATCCCTGGAGGCATTCAAAAAATGTGTGGACGCCTAAGATGTGGCACTTTGTGATATGGTTTTGTGGGCCTGGGGCTACTCAGTTAAATCTTGGACTTGATGACCTTGGAGGTGTTTTCCATCTGTAGTGATTCCATGATTTTAAATCCAAGTGTTGGATGTCTGTGCTGCTGCAGGTGCATCCCACAGCAAACCATGCACTTCATGGGTTGGTTTAGGTGCCTGGACAAGCTGTGGTCCCTCTATCAGGTGGTTTAACTCCAGCAAGAAGCAGTTCAGGGAACATGGGAATATTAAATGGTGACATCTTTGTTCAAGGCTTATAGAGCACTTAACCCAGTGGGGTGGGAATTGTGGCCCAAGAATCATATAGTTCATAATCCAAAAAAGAAAGTCTGCCCAGAGCCTGCATTTTGTTGGGCTAATTGCTTCTTTTCCAGGCCCTTTTTCTTGGATTCATTGTTCCTTTTTGCTGGAAAACCTCCCCAGTTCCGTTCCCAGATAGAGCCAGGGAGTTGGGTGTGTTGTAGGTGATGGGTCTGGGTGTGACTGTGGGTTTTTAATGCTCACTAATAGAAAAGGTTGAAGAATAATTCACCTGTGCAAGAGAGGTTCCTTCCTGGACCTTGGAAGTAGCACCTGACTTGGGATTTAATGCTGAAAGGGGAATATAGGTAATTAAAAATCCAATATGATGACTGTGCTTAGCCTTGTTGCCAATAATAATGATTAATGCCCTTGATTTATTCTGTGATCCTGTCGTTTAGAGTTACAATTAGTTCACACACTTAATTTGTGTCTAATGCACAATTTCCTTTCATAAACTCCTTTTCCAGCTTCTGGAATGTGCCATGAATCCTGAATTACATGGAGGACTCCTGGGGAGTTGCTGTGTTTTCTAGGCCACTGTGATGTCCATCTCTGCATAACTTCCTGCTTTCTAAATAATTGTAGTTGTTTGTATTCCTGATCACCTCTACCCCAGAATCCTTACTGTGGGATTTTGGTTTTCCCAGCCCAGGCAGGAGCCTGTGGCTGTGGAGCTGAACGTGCTGTGCTCAGCAGGTCCTTGTTGATGAGCTGTGTTTTTCCCAGGCTCTGAGGTGGCTGTCAACTCTTTGGCCTAATTTCTGAGAGATGCTTCCCACTTGTGCCATTCCGTGTGGTACCAGGCTATTTCTTCCAAATGGCTGCTTTTGCTCTCTGCCTTTTCCTGCTGTTGTTCTCCTACTTGTTTCTGACTTCAGATTTCATTATGTTCTCTCAGCCAGCCAGGCCGTTTCCCTCTTCTCCTCCTTTTTTTTTCTTCCTTGTTTTTTTGATACTCAGGGCTGCATTCACTCTCATTTACTGAAGCTCATATTCCTGAGATTTCTCTTGTCTCTCAAGAACTGAATTACCTCTTGTTTATTCCAGCTTACCTTTCTGCTTCCATTAATCCCTTACCAGTAGGGGATCAAGACCCATCAATGTATCACCTCATCATAATTTTTGGGTCCTTTCCAAATCCTTCTTCTTTAAAGTCTATTATCTGTTCTCTTCATTTTACAAGCTCTGTGATATTCCAGCATTTCATTTTCACAATTTGTCCTGAGCCCCAGGCTTTATGGCACTTCTGACTCCTGGGCCCATATTTAAAAATGACATTGGAGAAATGCTTTGAAAAGCATCAGGTTTCTTCTGGTTGGTTCATTTTTGCTTTGATCTCTATGAGAGAGAAAAACTTGCTAATAAAATAGGATGTAGTTCTCTTTTCCATTTTTATGGAAATTCTGTGCTCATAGTCCCACAATGTTCAGCTTTCTCCTTTTCTTGGAATCTCAGAGGAATTATTTTTGTCTTAATTTGTTCATTTTTCTGTTAGCTTACAGGCTAGGTGAAATTTGACAAGAGCTCCTGTTATTCTCCAAAATTTCATTCTTCTTTTCCTGTCACATGTGTTTCCTCTTTTCCTCCGTGCTGCCCTGAACACTCAGTGTGGTTTTTCTCAATAATTCATGAGCGGGTGAAGCAGAAAGCTCACGGTCAGTGGTTGCCATGAGGCAAAGAGCACAGAAATGGAAGGAGCCCGGGGTGGAGATTTGAGTGCTGGGTGGTGGATTAAATCCTTCCCACTGAAACTTCAGGGCAGGAGCTTTTTTAGTGCTGCTGCCATGAGTCTGTGGCTGTCTGTGGATGCAGAGTGCAAGTCCAGGGGTGGCCCAAGCTGGAGATGTGGTGAATCCAGGGGTAATTCCATGGAATGTGCCTGCAGTGCTCTGGGAGCTGCCACTCCTGGTGTGTGGTGCCCCTGCAGCAGCTCCTGGAAAATGGGAATCAAGTTGTCACCAGGATCTCCTGAGGGAATGAATTCAGGATCTGTGCTGCCAGTGGCTCTCTGGCATTTTCGGCTTCTGTAAATTTCCCACTTTGGAGGATTAATCATGTGCACTTGCCAGAGAAGCAGGAATGCTTTGATTTTTATTTGGTCTTGCCAGCTAAGCTGAAAATCCCCTTGCAGCCACATCCCCAAGAATATCTGCAGAAGTTGCAGGCTTTCACAGAAACTACTTAGCCCTTCCATTGTTATAGTTGGTGAGCTTTCTAGTAAAGAATCCTCAAAGTCCTTCAGAAACCTCTGTAGTGCAGTGCTTTGGATTTTAATTTTCCCAGGGTCAGGCATGGGCCAAGCAGAAGAGCAAGGATGTAAATGCCCACATGAGAGGATGGAAACTGGGCTGATAATGGGGGAAAAATCCCTTTTTTCTCTTTTCCTGCATAAGAGTGGGTCTTACCTTCTGTGTTAATTATCTTGTAGAAGCTGCGTGGCATTGAGGGACATGAGAGAGCTGCAAGTGGAAATAAAAGAAGCCCTGTTAGTTTGCATCTTGAATGCATTAAGATATATATTGTGAGGGAGGAAAAGAGTAAATGGCTTTTATTGATGACAGCAGACAGCCTGTGTGGGAAGAGACTTTGAGGGCTAAATAAGCAAGTGGAGTAAAACTAATGAGCTAAACCATACAGGAAATTTTAGGGGCTTTATTTAACTTTCGAATCTACTTGAGAAGGGGGATAGAGCTGAGTATTTTCCATGTGTCTGTTGGTATCTTGGTCAGGATGGTTGGATGGCGTGGAAAAATCAGGGCAAGAGAAGAGGATCAGGAGAGTAAAGCTGTGCTGCTTTTTGGTAATGGTGTTTGCTGGCTGTGCTCTAAATGTGAGGGCAGCAGGGGAGGGGGGATTGTGCCCCTCTGCCCCTGTGCTCAGGTGAGACCCCACCTGCAGAGCTGCCCCAGCCCTGTCCCAGCACTGCAAGGACCTGGAGCTGCTGCAGAGAGCCCAGAGGAGGCTCCAGGGGGATCAGAGGGATGGAGCAGCTCTGCTGGGAGGAAAGGCTGGGACAGCTGGGGTTGTTCAGCCTGGAGAGGAGAAGCTTTGGGGTGACCTCAGTGTGGCCTTGCAGGGCCTGACAAGAAACATGGAGAGAGACAATTTAGGGGTCTGGAGAGGCAGGACACAGGGAATGGCTTCCCACTGCCAGAGGGCAGGGCTGGATGGGAGATTGGGCAGGAATTGTTCCCTGGGAGGGTGGGCAGGCCCTGGCACAGGGTGCCCAGAGAAGCTGTGGCTGCCCCTGGATCCCTGGCAGTGCCCAAGGCCAGGCTGGACACTGGGATGGGAGCAGCCTGCTTGTCCATGAGAGGTTTCATGCAGCTCCCTTATCTTTCTGTGTGCACTTCTCATATTGGGGCTGCAGACACGAATCTACTTCTTTGTGAGTTGATATTTCTCTTGTGAAATAACTATTTTTTAGCAGTCTGCCCTTGATGCTGTGCAGGAACAGGAAGGGTAAGCTGCCCTAACAGGTAGAACAACCTGACATGTGTGTGATCCTTGGAGTGCTTCAGGAGGTATTTGAGTGCTCAGTCCCACAATGACAGTGTACAGTGATCTTCACTCTAAAAAGAACAAGAAATTAGACATTCTTGAAAAATTCCCAAGTATCTGTGAGAGTGATTTTTGCTAGGCCTCACAGTGAGTGTGGAGTTTGAAAAACTGAGAAGGTTCTGCCAGGACAACTTCAGTTTGAGGAACATATTGAATTACATGGTGTCTTTATTATTAGAGACTTTTAAGCATGACTAAAAACATTCAGTGTGAAGATTGGGAGCTTTATTAGAAGATATTTCAGTCCTTTGTGGTCTTTGCAACAGGGAAAAGGGAATATTTGAAATGCAGAGCAGGTGTTTTATTTTTAAGAGCATCAGACTTCACATATAAAAAGATTCTGATGTGATATGTGGGGGAAACTGAGCACGAGCAAGAGACTGAGATGGGCAGAACAGCAGTGAGGGAAGATCCTGGGGACAGGATGAACATTTTCCTGAGTAGTGAGAGACCTGTGTGAGGGGGACATGAGGAGGGTGGCTCATACACCAGAGCTCACATGGCTCCTATCCATTTTTCTGGGAGAAGGCAATTGGGCCAGCCAGCAGGGCTGGCATCCTGGGCAGTGCCAGCTCTGAGTGCCATTTAATTTGGGCTGGGTTGGAAGCTGGGCAGCCCCGTGTTTTGTCAGAGTCCCTGGTGAGAGTGGTGGTGGCAGGAGTGGGGTGAGGCCTGGTGATGCCTTTTCCTGGTGTTAGGAAAATGAAGCTGGGCACGGTGAGAGGGTTGGGGGTCGTTATCTGGGTATTTTAATCAGGATCCCGTTTGATGCATCCACTTCACCCAGGTGACAGCGTGGCAAATGCACCCCCATCAATCACACACACCAGTTCTAGACTTTCCACAGCCCAGATCCAACAAGGGGGCCCAGTAATGGGGCTGGGCTGGGCTCAGCTCGAGTTTACAGAATCTGTCCTACTAGGAGACCTTGGCTTCTTAAGATTGTAGGGTGTTTGGTGTCCCTGGCTCTGCAGCTCTGGGCTGTTCAGTCTCAGGGCCTGCAGGACACTTACAGAACACTGAGCACTAAACTAAGTGAAGGATTACAAGCATGCATGCTAATACTTGTGGATACACAGAACTGTGTAAAAGGGATATAAAAGAAAAGGAAAAAATCATTCCTGCATCACTGCGAGTCACTGCTCAGTGCCCTGGGCTGTGGTGCCTGTGGGCAGCTGTTCCTGTTGTGGGGAGGGGACTCAGTAACATTCCCTTTTTCCCCAGGATCATGCGGGAGCAGCCCAGCGTGGTGCTGGGGGTGGCCCACACCGTGGTGAAGAGAATGTCCCCCTTTGTCAGGCAGATTGACTTCGCCCTGGACTGGATGGAGGTGGAGGCTGGACGAGCTGTTTACAGGTGAGATTTGGACAAAATTGTGCTCACTTAATAGAAAAGGTTAAAGAATAATTCCCCTGTGCAAGAGAGGTTCCTTTCTGGAGCTTGGAAGTAGCACCTGACTTGGGATTTAATGCTTGTTTGATGAAATTCTCCTACTTCATGAGCTGTGCTCCCTTGGGGATGTGTAAAATGACAACCTCGGACTGTATTTATCAGCCATTCCACTGGGTTTGTCTCTTTGCCTCTTTTGACATTATTTTCTTTCTGCAGTACCTTCAACATTGCTTCAGTCTCTTGTCTACACGTGTTGCTAAATTATTTTATACTCTTCCTCATCTTTTCTATTGTCTTGTCAAGCTTTGTAAGTGTCATTATTGATTAAGAGACAGCTCTATGTTCAGGTAGTAGTTTCTGCATTGTTGAGGGCATGAAGATCTGTTGCTCAGAGGTTTTATGCCTTTCTGAAATAAACACAAAACTCAAAGGTAATTCAGTTAGGCTTATTCAGCAGTAAATTGAAAATAGGAATTTTGTGTTTAAGGGGCATAAAATACCTTGGGAAAACTTAGTTTTATGGATATGTACTAGGATGCAATTGAGCTGTTATGTGGTTGCTGCAGTGGTGGGAGAGTAACAATCTAATTTAGAACATGATCTGTATAATTGTAATTTTTATAACCATACCTGCAGCACCAATGCCAATAGAAGTTTTGGATTGCTCTGTGCATCAAAGCACTCCTAGCTGTTACTATCTTGTTAAAATCTTTTGGAATTCCTTGCATTTGTTTTACTCCACCACCAGAAGTGTGGCATTCCCAGCAGCACTCCTGCTTGTGCCAGGTGGATAGAGAAAAAAGTTCTTGGTAGACAAAGGTGTGTGCAGCAAATCTGGAGCCACTTGGGGGTTTTTCCCTTTGACCTGCAGAATTCCTGTACATCCACATTGACCTTGCAATGGGAATGAGCTCCTGAGTGACCAGGGATGAGCCTGTGGTGTCCCCTGGGGCCTGCTCACACCCTGGTCACCCCTTCCAGTCCTGACATGGAACCCCACACTGCCTTGGGTCGGAAGGAACCTTAAGGTCATCCAGTCCCATCCTTTGTCACAGGCAAGGGACACTTTACAAGGGACACCACCCCAGGGGCTCCAAGCCCAGTCCAGCCTGGCCTTGGGCACTGCCAGGGATCCAGGGGCAGCCACAGCTGCTCTGGGCACCCTGTGCCAGGGCCTGGCCACCCTCCCAGGGAACTATTCCTTCCCAGTATCCAATGTAAACCTACTCTCTCAATTGGAAGCCATTCCCCTTTTGTCCTATCACTCCTTTCCTCATCTAACTGTGCACAGCCTGTACATTTGCACATTAACCAGATTTCCAGTCACCTTTTAACAAGTGCCTGTTCCATTTCTCGTTCGCTCGTTAAATGTCAATTAAACACTTCCCCGCATCTTCCAAGCCAGCCAGGGGAAAATCACCAGCTTACTCAAAGCCTCCAGATGCATTTGCTGAGCAGGGACACTTCCTTAATGCTGGCTGTTGATTCTCTTCCCTGCAGGCAGGGTGACAAGTCTGACTGCACGTACATCGTGCTGAACGGGCGCCTGCGCTCGGTGCTGCGCATGGACGATGGCAAGAAGCACCTGACTGGGGAGTACGGCCGGGGGGACCTCATTGGAGTGGTGAGAGGGGTCACAGGGACCTGCCCAGCTGGGAAACTGGGGTTTGCTCCACGCCAAACAGTCACAGTTGTGCTCCCATCCTTTGTTCATCTTTAGGGCTCCCCAAGTTGAAAACGCGGAAAGCTCCCTTCTGCCTGGGGAGTTTTTGTGATGGTTGGGGAATGGTGGGCGTTAGACTTGGTTTGAAAAGAAAGATAAAGCCAAAAAAGGTCCAGACCAGCAAGTCCTGCCCAGTGCTGCTCTGTGCCATGGGTTACTTTCCTTCCAGTGTGAGCAATGAAGCCTGTTCGATCAGGGCTGGAGGAATTGCAGAAATGTGCATTAAAAGGGGATTTGAATAAATTTAGTGCCACAGGAAGATTCAGTTTGGTTGAGCCCCCCTGGAATTGTGTAGTTCAACCTCCTCAGAGTTAGCAGAGCTGACTTCAAAGCTTTGTCAGGTTTTTCAGGGAATGTGTAATTATTTTAGTTATTAAAGCAACTGCTCATTTAAAAATTGTAGTACTTATCCATGTTTAATTTCTCTCTTATGTTCATTTTTTGTTTCTTAGACCTACTTAACAGCAGAAATAGGAGGCATAAATATGCGTGGCTTGTTTGATTGTTATATATAAAATCAGAAGATTTCTGAAGTTCTGAACTTGTTGTTCGGCCCTTTTCTGCTTTCTGAGCTGAAAACTAAACATTGAACATGTATCTGTTCATAGGCAGAATTAGCATAGCTCTGAAGCCAGAAAACATGTGAATTGGGATTAGTTCTATGGGAAGAAATACTTTTTTATAGGAATGAAGGGGAAGGAGGAGTCCAAGGCTCCCCTGAGAGAGCTGATCCAAAATTGTGCCTGTGGAGTACATGAGGCAGTTCTGGTGGTGCTCCCAGCAGAGGCAGAGCTGGGCTGCTGCTTGCCCCATATTTGATATTTCCATGTGCACAGTATTTAAGGATCTCTTCCCACACTCAGTGCTGCTCTGGCTGAGGGGTTGTGTTGGCTTGGGATTGTGTTTGGAGAAGCAGGTCCATGCTGGAATGTGCTAAAGCACACCCACAAATTTTATTTGTTTTTTTCTTTCTTTGGGATACCTCATTAAGGGTAAAATGACACGGTTTGACAGGAACTAAAGCTGACATCTTTTGTGACTAATCACGATGGAGCGAGGCCTTTTGGTGTGTGAAGAAAGGTTTGTCAGTTTTGTCACATCCAGGCATTTTCCTGCTTTCCTCTGCCTGTGGTGATCTGCAGCTTTTCACTGTCAAGCTCCTGGAGTTTTGCAGAGCTCTCAGGTTAAAAACAGAGCTGTTCTACTTTCTGAAAGCAGTTTTGAGTGACAGGGCAGCATATGGTGCTCAGAGGGTGGGGAGGCCCTGGCACAGGGGGCACAGAGAAGCTGTGGCTGCCCCTGGATCCCTGGCAGTGCCCAAGTGTTGGATGGGACTTGGAGCAACCTGGGACAGTGGGAGGCGTCCCTGCCCATGGCAGGGGTGGGAATGGGATGAGCTTTGAGGTCCCTTCCAACCCAAGCTTTTTCACAATTCAGTGATTTTGTGAAATGGCCTATATTCTACCTCCCCATGCAAGGCCTGGTGCTGGTTTTGGTGTAACATTCCAGGCTGGCCCAGGTGTTTATCTGGGCAGGAAGGGGGAGGTGGATTGCTGGATGGACTGGGCTGTGTTTGTTTGCTGGTGAGTGCCAAGGCAGGGATGCAGTTTGTGCCTATAGCACAAGTCACTGTTTTGGATCCATATTATGACATGAATCACGTTGGGGACTTCAGTGACTCCATGGACGTTGTCATCTCCTTCCTGCCCACAGCTCCCAGCCCCACTGACTCACTCTGCCATTTGTTGGAAGTGTCTCCATGCTCTGGCTGCCTTTTGCAAACATGGGGGAGGATCTGTGAAGAATGCCAGCATTAATGCAGAGGGCATTAGCAAAATGATATTTTTGCTTTTTAAAAGTTTTGTTTATCCCCTTCTGCAGAATCTGTTATAAACCTTTAAAAACCTGCTGGAGGGTTGGGTTTTTCTTCCCTGACATTAACATAATTGGGGTTCTGGATGCTTGCAGGGAATGAAAGCAGCAGTTGGTGCTGGTAATTGGTTTTTTGGTGAACTGGTGGCTTGTTCCTCCCTGAACGCCTCCAGGACCCTCCCGTGTCATCCGTAATTGTGGGCACTGAGCAAACACCAGAGTCCTGTGGTCGATGGCTTTTTGTTTACTGCCTTTATGTCAGAACTTTTAAAATGCCACGTGTCATTTGCATAAGAGATGAGGCTCTGCATTTCTGCTTTCAGAAGCAAAGCAGTGCAAGATGAAGGTTTCAGACAAGATGTTAATTTTCAAGGGTGTGCGTGCGCTCCCAGGGCTCAACTTGTGGCTCGAACTGTTTTGTTCCCTGCACTGACTCAATGGCATCTGTTCCTGAGCTCTGTCAATGCAGGGGGAGAAGAACAGATTAGAAACTGAAGTTTCCTTCCCTGTGGAGTTCCTTGAAGAGCTGACAAGGACAGTTCTGTCAGGGAAAAAGGATCTTGACTTCTGGGGAGCCTTTTTGGAGGCTGCTGTTGGCCCTATTGATGGGCAGCTCCAGTCACTCTATCTGGTCAAATGAAGTCAAAACTCAGTTTAAACACTTCCAAGTGATTTTTAAAGGACAATGATGAATCTGTAAAATAGTTCCCTCCTTGTTGTAATTCAGGTGTTTTGCTTTCTAGTGACTGTTTAGGGAAAATCTTTTAATTTGGTGGTCCATTGCTACAGATGCAATTATGGAGAAATGTTGAAATGTGAATTTTATCTACCAGCTAAAGGGTCACTTTTCAAGTATCAATTCTGCCATGCCCAGGTGATCCCAGAGGAGATCAGAGAAGCCAACTGTGTGTTGATACAGTGAAAAGGTTTCTCTTCAACAAGCTGCTTGTTTAAAATGCTTGTCTTAGTCTCTTAGTTCTTTTCTTGATGTTGCTGCTTTAATTTTGATCTTGATTAACCACTGGAAATTGTAGATTTAAGTCTTGCTCTCTTGATCTCATTAGCACTTTGTTGTGCGTGAGAGGACTCCTTTTAATTTGATTTTTGTGCCTGTCAGTAGCAGGTGATGGCCCAGGCTCTGAGGTTGTGTTGTTCCTGGCAGTGCTGCTGAGTCTGGGGCAATTATCCCCTGGTTTATCCCAAACTGCAGAGCAGCTTGTCAGAACACAGGGTCACAGCTCCAAGCATGTGTTGAGCTGGGTGTTCTTTGCTTTTTGAAGCATTGGGAGAACAGCAGTGGGTGAGGAGAAGGCAACAAACCCATCAGAGCCATCCCTGAGAATAATCTGCTGCTGAATTGGAGTTTGTGTGCTGCCTGCACCCTTCAAACACCTGCAGGTGATGGAGCCTTCAGTGCAATGAGGTTTTTATGCAAGACCACACTTTGTCTTCATTGAGTTCTGAAGGATGGCTGTGGTGCTGGAAGATGCCTGAATGCCAGGCAGGTCTCAGGGGCCTCAGAGACAGCTGTTAACTCCAAATATTCCCCAGAGTTGGGTTTACTGTAACCCCTTCCCAGGACTGTTGTGTGCAAGGTCTAACCCAAAACCAGTCAGCTTTCAAAAATACTGCTGAGGGGGGAGGCTGCAGTGAAGGTTTGATTAATTCAGCACCTTTTCTGCTCAACTACCAGAATGTCCCCCTTGTCAGGAGGGCCACACAGTCACTTTTGGGTACAGAAACTGCTGAACAAGTGCAGAAAGGCATTTGTGCACTGACTCCTGTAACACAGGGGTAAATTGCAGAAAAAGAACCCTCAGCTGCCAGTGCTGCAGCACACTGGTCCTGCTGGGCAGGAAATCATGTTTTATATTCTAGAAAGAAGACATTTTAAGTATTTTCAGATGTTAAGCTTTTCATCTAATTAAGACAGATAAATGTCCATGGCTTTTTTTCCTCTCTAAAAAGTTGAAACCCAAGAAGGATCTGTAAATGGCTTATGATTTCCTCAGGGGATTGGAGCATTGTCCTTCGGAAATGTAACACTGTTAGAAATCTTTAATTGCTGTGTAATCCTCAAAGGAATCACATAAAGGGAAGTATCAGGATTACACTTGTCAGGCTTTTGTTCTTTATCAGCATTAATGTTATCAGGCAGCTCCAAAGCAAGCTGAATGTCACTGCACCCTCCACATTAAGGCTGCTTTGCTCTGCCTTTTTTAAACGTGTGAATTTTTTTGCCAATTCTTTGCATTTTTGTGATTTTTGTCAAACCATGGCTACTTGATTTTCTGAAACAGTGAGATACTAAACAGCTATTTCAGGTGAATTCAGATTAGTGTCACCTCAGGCACACTGTGCACAGCCCTGTGGGAATTGGAGATGGGTGAGGTTCAGGAACAGAGCTGGAAGACATGGCCCTGGAATGGATTGTTCTCTTTTCATCTTTTCCTCTCTCTCTTCGTAATACATTACTAAAAATGATTATTTTCCCAGCAGCATCGTAGGTGTGAACTCATATTTAAAACAACCAACAGAAGCAATGCCAAAAAAATCCCAAGCATCCAGTGAAACCCCAAACCAACCAATTCCCAAACCACAAACAGCAAGCCCCCAGTATTTGCCAGTCCCAAAGGGAGGCAGAGGAAGCCTTGAGGGATGAGTTCTCATTTGCCCAGCTGAATTAGTGTCAGAGTGAAACGAGAAGCTGTGTCCTGATTTCCAAGCCCATCTTGAGAGTGTTTTTGTAAAACTGAAACCACTGATCAGAGCCATCTGAATGAACCTTGGTTTTCTACAAGGATCTTCCCTGAGTGAAGCTGCTGAGTGCTGTTTATTTTTCAGGCTCTTTGTAGCTACTTATTCCTTTTATCCACAGCAATTTCTCTTTTATCTTTATTTGCCTCAAGTTCTAAACAGGTGCTGAAGGTCGGAAACCACCCATAACTGCAAATTGTTGTGGTGCAGCTCAGTGCTCTCCTGGCTGGCTGGGAACACCACAGCACAGCTTTGACAGGATCTGGCACTAAATTATCTGGATTTGTGTTGTGGGAAAGCCATTTGGCTGTGGAGCTGCCTCAGGTGTCACTGCAGAGTGCTTTATGTGCTTGATGTCCTAGGCCACGTTCTTTCTAGAGAGTGTGAGGAGCTCTGATGACAGATAGTGATGGAAATTGTGACCTGCTGGGTTCCAGACAGGTGATTTCATGCATTAGGCTGTCATTGCTTAGGATATTTTGTGTCTCCCTTCTGCTTCCAGCTGAACTCCTTGTGATAACATTTGCTAATTCCAGCAATCAACTCCTGATACACCTCCTGATCTGCAGGACAGCTTTTAACTTCCCCTGCCTCCTTCTCCTTTCTGCCTTCCATTTTGAGGGATGCCACATGGAACCAGGCTGACAGGAACAGCAGAATTTAATGTTTGATATTGCATACCCTTTAACCCTGGCAAATGCACAAGGCTGTTGATCACAAAAGAAATATTTGTTTTCCTTGATAGAACCTTTTTTGGTTTGGTTTTTTTTGTTTGTTGGTTTTTTGGTTGTTTTGTTTTTGGTTTTTTTTTGTAAGCATCATTAAATAAAACCCACTGAGAGAGAGAGAGGGAGAGAGGGACAAGTGTGATCCTTGTCATCACCACCAGAATGCTTGGAGTATTCTGGTGAGTAGTGGGAGGAGAGTCGAGTGGAGGTGACAGGAAGGATTTTTGGGGGAAGAGTCAGCAGTGGAGGGTGAGGAAGGGTCCCTGATAAAGTTCCAGGCAGGTCTGGGGCTCTTGTGTGAAGCTGAGTCGAAAGCAGTTGGATCTCTCTCTCCTAGGAAATATTTGAGCAGATCATCATGGGTCATTCTCTCTTTTTCTGTTCTGGAAATTCTGGTATAATTTACCCAGAGAGGAGCAATCTGCCCAGGGCATTGCACTTGCAGATCCTCTTGCAACAACCTGGAGAAATGTGATGGTTTTGGTGGGTGTTTGGTGTGGGTGTCTCAAGTGGCTTCTGACATGGTTTTTGGAGGTGTTTTGTCCCTAATGTTGGAGTTAGGTCAGCAGAATGTGCATGAAACTTCAAATCTCTTCTATAGCCACATGTATAGAAGGAGTAAAACTTAAATGTAGTAGGCTGGGCTTCCAATTCCCTCTCAGCTTTCATCTTCCTCTTTTGTGTCCCTTAATGATGTTCACTGCTGCAACAGGACTGTCATTGCACTGCTACAAAGTGCAGCCTCAGTCCTTTGGGGAGAACCTGTGGCATGGCTCCATCTGCCCTAATTACAAAAGGTAGCAAGCTCAGCCTTATTTCACTGTTACCTGTATTTGAGATCTACACCTGCATATAGCCACGTATAGATACACAAGAGTTACATGCACGAGTGTGTGTAAGTCTTTCATGCTTTTTTAATACGTTTATCTGTTTAAAAAATGAGAGAGGGAGGTTTGGATTCTTCTTTGCACACAGCAGAAGGGCTGGATGTCCTCAGTCACGGGGTTAACTTGGCACACAGGAGATTGCAGAAGGTGGTTGTTAGAGCAACTTTGGAGAGTACATGGTGTTCTGAGTTCATCCACTGGCACTGCTCCCACAAATAGCATCGATTTGCAGCTTGTCTGGTTGCTCTTCCCACTCATTCACTGCTTCCAGCAGTGTCTCCTCCTTTGTCCTTTTCTGATACAAACAAGTTAATATTTCAGGTCCTTCTGAGCTGTGGATGGAGCAAACACTGGGATGGGCATCCTGAACTGCTCCAGGTGCAGCTGAGCTGGAGAAGGGTCTGAGGGCAGCGAGTTTAAGGCAGAAAATCCAATGTTCCATTGACTGCCCTCCCTGTAACATTGGAGATGTTGCCTCACTGGGTTCAGTTGCAGCAGCAGCAGCTCCTGCCCTTGTCTGGACAAAGACTCAGCTGTGACAATCCACAGGTGGCTCTTTTGTGCTCTTCCAGTGCTGGTGTTGGCCTTGAGATACAGGTGTGCTACCTGTCAGCTGCCTCACAGCCTGTCCCTTCTCCAGAGCCTCCTGAACTAGCAGCAGGTGTCAGTGTTGATGTTTCTGCTCCTTAGCTCTCCTTGGGTTCATCTCTGTGTCCTTTGACCCCTGTCCTTTGTGTCCCCTCTGTGCTGGTCCTTCCCCAGCTCCTGGGGTGAGCTGGGCTTTGTGCAGAGCCTGGCCTGCTCTGGGGTGGTGTTTCAGGATGGAGTGAGGAGTTTGGGAAGGTGGTCTCTCTAAGGGAAGGTGGCTGGCTGGGCACCCTGGAGTGTGTCTGGAGCTGCCTCCTCTGAGGACAGGCCCTGCCTGCTCCCTTGGTGCTCCTGCTGGGAGCCAAGCCTGTGCTAAAGAGAAGACAATACAAGGATCAATAATTATCAGACAGTGATGGTGGCTGTCATGGAGGAGGATTTGGAAAATGAAGAGTTCAAGCTACATAATTTAATAATCCTTGGGGCCTGACCTGCTTCCCAGGGTCTCCTTGTATCTGGTGCTTTCACTGTGCTCTCACTGCATTGGGGCAGCACAAGGGCCAGGAGGGCTCCCTTGGTGAGGAAAGGTTGCTGCTTTTTGTGAGCTGGCAGCAATGAAAAATCAATGGGAGAGGAAGAAAAATGATGAGTGAGAAGATGACAGATTCTTGATTGGAATAGTGGCCATAATGAAGAGAAACTGAAGACAGTGTTTTACAGAATGGATGGGCTGGGAAGAGCCCCTGGTGTAAATGTGCTCCTGGCTGGAGGCTGGGGGGAACAGGCCTGTGGCTCTGAACATTTGCACTGGACGTGTCTCCTCATGCACTAGACCTGCTTGAAATCTCACTTGAAAAGAAACAATCTCCACAATAAACTACTTGGAAATAATGTGCGTTTTTAGTGACTGCTGACTGTGAGAAAAGTCACCCCACAGTTTGTCAAACTGAGGCTGAATTTATCTGGGGAAGCAACATTTCCTTGCCAGCAATTTGCCTGCCCTACACCAGCCCAAATTTCCTCCAGGAAGTCTCTGAGATGCTGGAGCCTGAGCAGGAGAATAACTGTGCTCATCACACTGGGGCTCTGCTCACGCCAGAAGTTAAGCAAATAAAGTGATTTCTTGAATGCAGCTCAGAAAGGAATCTGTGCTTAGACCAGCTTGCAGAACATGTCACTTGCTGGTTTCTACTTCCCAACTGTGTAATTTGGGAAGCTGTATAGAACTGTCAGGAATGACTGTTGGAAATGAGGTCAAAAGAGGTTGTGAGATTATAAATTGCTTTTCCTCTCCCTGTGAAAGATTCACAGCAACACTTTTTCTTCAGAAAGAGCTTGTAAGGCAGGGTTGTGAATCATGTGTGTTGTATGGGATGGAGGCAGCAAAACCTGGTTTTGTCACTGTTTAGTACTGAACTAAGAGAAGGTGTGGGAACCATGGAATTCCAGACTGGTTTGGGTTTAAAAGGACCTTAAAGCTCATCCAGTTCCATTGCTCTGCCCCTTCCACTTGATTGCTCAAACCCCTCCCTGTCAGAATTCACTGGAACAAAGAGCACAGGTCCATTTTAGGGTTTGTTTTAGGGAGGTTGGGGTGTTTTTATTTGTTTTGTAAGTGTTAGGAACAACAGAATCTGAACAGTGCAGGAGGGGCCTCACCTCTGTTCATATCATGATTGTTTACAAGAAGCACACTGTGTGTAACACTGGAAATGCTTCTGTTCTCCCTGGTTCAAATTATTGCAGCATTATTGCACTGTTCCTGTGCAATTCCCTTGAATTAGAGGGAGTGAAAGTAAAGGCAGTGATGGATGACAGATTTCTGAGGGTGGGCTGGAGATAAAGAGGGATTTTGAGGATGAGGAGCCAAGGGCTTGACCTTGGAGACAGGGGAACAGTGAAGGAACATTGAGCATTTTTGCAGGGCTGCTGAAATAAAGCACAGCAGTCTTTCAGAGAGATGGAGCTCCAAGTGAAATCAGCCCTGCAAGGTGAGCTTGCTGAGTTTATTGCATGAGAGAAAAACCAAACACCACATAACAAGGTGGCAAAGAGAAGAGCAGCCAGTCCAGGTAGAGCAGAGGGTGTGGTGGGCTCAGCATTCAGTGACCTCCAGGAAAACCAGAGGGTTCTTGCAGGGAGAGAGGAACAACAACAGTGAAACTGAAAAAGAAGCCCAGAAATGGGCAGTGAGGTGGAACTTATTTAGAGGCTTGTTAGAACGGAGGAGGAAGAACGGATGTGACACGAGAAGAACAAGGATGTACAATTGCCTCGAGCAAGAAAAGGGTTGTGTTGGCTTGAGTTGGAGGAGAAGTGGGAAACATTCCACTGTTTTCTTTTAACTGGAGCAAATGCTGTGGCTGTGTTCATGCTGGTGTGGATGAGTGATGCTGATGGTAGTCTGGGAAGGAGCTCAAGAGAGAGCCTTGGGTGATTATGAAACCAAATATATAAATAAACACTCTCCCCAGTCAGGTTCAATAAGCTCTGAAAGATACTAATGCTGTTTCTTGAAACATTTGGTTATTAATGTTATTGTGGAGGTGGTTTTGTGTTGTTTGCTGCAGCTGTGGTGGGTGATCAGAATGTTAAATTTCCCTTTTTATGGCCAAGGAAATAATCCTACGGTCTTCTGATCACAAGTGGATTTTGTTCATTTTGAAGTTCAAGCTAGACTTCTGAGTCTTGTACTTTTACAAACCTGGAAAAATAAGAAAACCTCTTCAAAATGTTCATTGTGCAGAGGAATACAAGGATTTGAACATGGCTTAAGATTGAAATGATTTTAGATACTCCTATTGCCTCAGACGTCTGGTTTTTTTCCTAAGCAAGAAGAAAAATACCTGAACCTCTGAACAGTTGATATCTCAAATGGTTTATTAAAATAAGACAGATTAGAAAAGTGTTATTTTCAAGGGAGAACCGCAACTCAATGTTAGAATGTTTTTGATCTCCCAAGGAGATGGGAATAACTAAAACCAAATGGGTTTGGCAGATTTCCATGTGCAGGAAATGTAGAACCAGTGCAAGAAAGGCTGTAAAACCACAGGGTGTGAAGAGGGGAGAATGTGGTGAAGGTTGGGAATAATCCTGCAGATGATGCAAATGAGAGCCCTCACACTTCAGTGAAGAGGAATGATTTCATTAATTATTGAATCCCAGAATTATTTGGGTGGGAAGAGACCTTCAAGTCCATCCAGTGCCACCCCTGCCATGGGCAGGGACACCTCCCACTGTCCCAGGCTGCTCCCAGCCCTGTCCAGCCTGGCCTTGGGCACTGCCAGGGATCCAGGGGCAGCCACAGCTTCTCTGGGATAATTAATAAGTGAAAAATTGGGATAATGAATACATTTAGAGATTGGGAACTCAGATAATTTTAGCCAGTGGGAAAGCACAGTTTGAATTTCCTTGTGTGCAGTGTCTGGGACCCAGATATTTGCCATGCTGGAGTCCTGGGGTGTATTTAAATGAAAGTATCAAAGACTTCCACAGTACCTGTATATAAAAACAGTCCAAGATCTAATTTCTGCAAGCTTTTGGTAATTGCAGTCAGCACTTGTAGGGGTCTCTGGGACTGGTGGTGTTGCAAATCTGGAGATTCAAATGGCTCCTTGGAAGGAAGTTTGGAAAAGGTCTCCCTGTGCCCTCTGCTCTGTCAAAAAGACAAAGTTACACTTTGGAGCTGCAAAACCCTCCCTGAGGCTGTGTTTAAAGTTAAAATTTAATTCCCTTTTCTACAAATTTACAAATTTCATCTTTTCTGAAAGGCTCAGGAGCCCCTTGGAGCACAGTTAATTTTATGCACTCATATATCACAGAAATTGTGGAAAAGGATGTCGGACAGTTTGAGTGTTTTTCTTCTTGATACAAATTAAACTCAGTCAGGAGGTGCCTGGCTGAAAGGAAAGGTTTTATTTTAACAGCTGAAACTCTTAACCTGCTTTCAGGAGGAGGAAGGTGAATTACAGAGCCAAGAACCCGTGATAAAAAGCTGGTAATAAGGGAGAGAGATAAAACAGAACATCTTATACAGCCCTTTGGGGAGCCTTAAGGGGCTTTGTTTCTCCATAAATGTATGTACAAAGGTGATTTTTTTTTTTTGCATTTCTATATAATTAGTTTAAAATGTGATGACAGAACAAAACATCCCTGCTACCTGAGCAAAAAACAAAGGCTTGCAAAATGAAGGTGCTTTAAATTTCTCTATGCAGTTTCCATGCAGAGCAGTTGGTGCTGGTGAAATTCAAGTTAATATTGGCAAGTTCATCTCAGTTTTCTGGACTAATGGCAAGTTTTTGAGCTCAAGATGTTCTGGTTGGCTGGATTGTTCATTTTGTGCACATGGAGCATCCTAAGCAAGGATCTTGGTGGAAATGGAGTCACTGAGCTGTCTTGCACAGGGCATTATTATTATTATTATTATTATTATTATTATTATTATTATTATTAT
>JAHLSL010000016.1:673179-718770 GCA_025920805.1 Petroica traversi
ATTATTATTATTATTATTATTATTATTATTATTATTATTATTATTATTATTATTATTATTATTATAGTATCTGGTGTTCATTTTGTGTCTCTGAGCCCTTAGTTCTGTGAGGAATTAATTACTCCTGTTGGAATTTGCTGCCTACATAAGCTTTGAAAAAAAAATCCTGAAAAGAATCCCCAAAACTCAATCAAACAAATAAAACCATCAATCCCCCAAACTCTAAACAACTCAAACAGCTCTAAGCTGATATTTTATTTGTTTCTTTTTCTAGTGGAAAATTAAAAATGAAAAGTCATGATCACTTTGATTTGAAACATAAGTTGTAGTTCGGGAGGGATTTTTCTGTTTGTGTTTTAACCTCAGTAATTGCAGCTGCTACAGAGACAGCCATTTTTTTGGAAATGGCTGATCTGTGGATTTTAAGCCCAATAAACGTTGTCTGGTGCTGGAACTCCCAAAATGGAGCAGCAGGCTGTTCCTAAGCAATTACAGTTTGTAGCTCCGAGTGACTCTGTCTGTCCTGGCAGGAAAACTCCCTGGCCCTGGGAAGAGACTTCAGCAGGGAATTGGATTTCTGCATTTCCAAACAGCACAAGAAGCAGTGGCAGGTCTGGGGCAGGTGGGGATTTGGGCAGCAGCTGCATTTTGCTTTTCTTGCCCCAGGTTGTTTCTATGGTGGCAGATAAAGGAGAAAATCTCTGTATTAACTATCTTTGTGTTGCCATCTTTGTCTTTATACTTCTGCTGTCAGTAAAATGGATTTTCTAGGTGAAATGATTGGGCAGTGGCCAGGGAAGTGTGTTCTGGTGTAGGTTTTCCTTGCCTGGAGATATCCAAAACCCATCTGGATCCAGTCCTGAGTGGCTGCTCCAGGGGGGCCCTGCTTGGGCAGGGAGGTGGGACTGGATGAGCTCCCGTGTGCCCTCCCAGCCTCAACCATTCAGGCATTCCTGTTTACACAGCACAGGCACACATGCATATGTAAAAAAAAATTAAAATAATGGAAAAGAAATCTTTTTTTTTTTTTGCCAAAATGTGCTGATTTGCCCCTAGAATGCCAGGCTAGTTTGGATTGGAAGGGACCTTAAAGCTCATCTCATTGCACCCCCATGGCAGAGACACCTTTTACCATCCCAGGTTGCTCAAGGCCCACCCTTCCTGCTCTCACCTGTTTTTTAATTTTTAGGAAGTCTCAGTTTTTTCAAGGCTGTTGGCATTCAGCTTCCAGTGGTAAAGTGGAAGTGTGTCAGGGTGGAAATGAGGAAAGGGGCAGCAGAAGAGAAGTGGGGTTTTCCTGGCTCTTTGATGGCTGCATCTCCATTAGAGGAGAGGGCTGAAAAGCTCTCAGGGTTGCTGAGGTGCTGAGTTCACTCTGCTGGTTGTTCTGGCAGCTCATGGAAGCAGCTCCTTCCCTCCCTCTGGAGATGCTCAGAGTGTGAGGCTGCCAAGGCTCAGACAAAACTTTCAGGGGGCTCTCTGGGGCCGTGGGTTCTGCAGCTGCCCCATGGCAGGGGGTGTTCCTGAGGGGTTTGGGGTGCAGAGATGGTTGTGGCAGCTGTGATGCCCTGGGTGAGACCCCTGGGACAGGCAGGGCTCTGCTCTGGCTGTGTGGGAGCAGCACCAGTTCCTGGGAACAGTTCAGCCTCTTCCTGCTGCTGTTTGGTGTTTGTTCAGGCTCTGGATTGTCCCTGATGCTGTCCCTGTGCCTTTGCAGGTGGAGGCCCTGACCCACCAGCCCAGAGCCACCACGGTGCACGCCGTGCGCGACTCAGAGCTCGCCAAGCTCCCGGAGGGGGCCCTCATCTCTATCAAACGCAAATTCCCCCAGGTAAGGCAATTAAAAGCATTTTCCTGTCTCTCAAAGGATGCTTGAGAGGCTCAGGCTCCCTGTTAGCACCAGATCTCTGGGTTTTCTGTGTGATCGATGCATCCTGAGAAAACGTTGCGTGCTCCTCGTCTGCCTGAGCGGATCCGTCCCAGACTCCCAGCAGCTGTCCCTGCTCTGTGCTCTCATCAATTGCAGCAGGGCTCTTTGTGTATCTGGGAGGAGTCATGCTTAAATGCAGGATGTTAGCAAAGTGGAAATCACTTAGTGCTACTGATGGGAAATGCAAGTTTGGCTTCTAACATCATTTAAAAATGTTATTCATTCCTCCTCCTCCCTGGGACTTGGAGTCCACCCCTGCTTCTCTGTACCTTTATTTCCAGAGCTTTGATATTTGGGGGTTGGTTTCCCTCTTCCTGCCATTTTAGGTTGTCAATCCTCATTCTGCAACTGCCAGATCTGTCTGTGTCCTGAAGACTCTGATTGCACCCTTTGAATCCATCAGCTCATCCATCTTCTTTAATTCACTTGACATTATATCTCTCTCCTGCAAATTTGGAGACTGACCGACTTGAAATTTAATTCTTTTGTCCCTAAGTGCATCAGGGACATTATACTAAGCACTAAATCATTGTGCTGGCCTTAAAGGCAATTCTTTAATGCTGTTACTTCAAATTATTTCTGATTTGTCATTTTGCTGTCTTGAAGACCTAGACTTTTTTTAAACCAAATTTATTTTAAAAAATCCTGCAAAAATAATAAACCTAATTTAAATACTGGTACTTCCTTGCTTTCCTAGCATCTATAATTTTTTTTTAACTGTACAGTGTAAAGCCTCTGTTCAGGCATTTTCATAGTACCAAAACTATGGGGTTATATCTGTATTATTGCCAGGAGAATTTAATTATGGCAATAAGTGTTCAGAAGTTATGTTAGAAGTGAAAAATAATCTTCCTGGTTTCCCTGTAAGCATTATTTTTGCTGAAGTGTTTCTGAACTTCAGTTGGGGATTATTAAGGCAGTTCTGGTCCCTGGAGCTCACTTGGACAGACCTGTGAGTTTATTCCTCTCTGTTTAATGTGATTCCCTGCCTGGGTTCATGAACTGGGAGCTCAGTACAGAGCTCCCCACAATCTGGGGACATCCACTGAAGCTGCTGTCATCCATCACTGTCCTTGTGACTGATCCAGGAGTGAGGCAGTGACCCAGGGAGGATTCAAACCCCCCTTTCTGCTTGGGTTGTGGATGATTTTAAATGTAACTGCTAAACATAGAGACTGTGAATTACCAGTGTCACAGACTGGTTTGGGTTGGAAAGGACCTTAAAATTTATCCTGTTTCACCCCCTGCCATGGGCAGGGAACCTTCCCCTAGACCTGGTTGCTCCAAGCCTGGCCTAAACATTCAGCAATGCCTTGAACACTGCTTTGCACCATGGCTGGGTTCTAATTCTGCCTCTTTATCTGGGGCAGGAATTTATTTATCTCTTCTCTCTCTTCCTTTCTGCCAGCTGGCAGAGTTGTTTTCCCCTGAACAGTGATCTCTGTGGAGCTGTGAATCTCTTTGCTTTGCAGTTAAAATTGAGCTTGAGTGTTACATTTATAGCACAATTCAAAACATTTATTTGTAATAGAATTCAAATGTCTTCACATGTCTAAAGATTACAGCCCATCAGCCTCAAATTCCTGACCTTTTTCAGTATGGAATTAGTTTTCTCTAGACTTGCCTATAGTCTGGCTAATTAGTTGCAATGAAACAAAATGCTAACATAGATATTTTAAGGAAATGTGTTGCAACACAGGTTGTTAGAAAGACACATTCGTGCTGCTGTTTGAGGTCTCCAAATTCTAACTAGATGTTAAACTGGTATAAAAAATGTGAGAACTTGCATTTTATTTTCTATGGGATTATTTTAGGACCCGACTAGAAATAGAAAGAGGAATATAAGATAGACTTTATGTAGGTGATTTATGCAGTTAATGCGTTCAGACTGTCTTAGGAACTTAAGGTAAAATATTTTAATATAATTTCAGAGTCCTTGTGTGTTCTCTTTTTGTCTGTTAGGTCCATCATGGAATAGTTTGGGTTGGAAAAGACCTTAAAGCCCATCCAGTGCCACCCCAGCCATGGGCAGGGACACCTCCCACTGTCCCAGGCTGCTCCCAGCCCTGTCCAGCCTGGCCTTGGGCACTGCCAGGGATCCAGGGGCAGCCACAGCTTCTCTGGGCACCCTGTGCCAGGGCCTGCCCACCCTCCCAGGGAACAATTCCTGCCCAATCTCCCATCCAGCCCTGCCCTCTGGCAGTGGGAAGCCATTCCCTGTGTCCTGTCCCTCCATCCCTTTTCCAAAGTCTCTCTCCAGCTCTCCCCTGGAGCTCCTTTAAGCACTGCAAGGCCACACTGAGGTCACCCCAAAGCTTCTCCTCTCCAGGCTGAGCAATCCCAGCTGTCCCAGCCTTTCCTCCCAGCAGAGCTGCTCCATCCCTCTGATCCCCCTGGAGCCTCCTCTGGGCTCTCTGCAGCAGCTCCAGGTCCTTGCAGTGCTGGGACAGGGCTGGGGCAGCTCTGCAGGTGGGGTCTCACCTGAGCACAGGGGCAGAATCCCCCCTCCCCTGCTGCCCATGCTGCTTTGGATGCAGGTAAGAGAGGAAGGACTGAAGAGAAAAAGAATTGAAGGGATGGATCAAAACTATAGGGTAGAAAGTTGAGAGACAACTAAAATAGCAAAAGCAAACTTTAAAGGATTTTACTGGAGGGAAGTGCTTGAATTGGGAAGTGATAAATGGTGTGCAGAGGGCAGGGGCTGTTTCACTGTTTCTTAGAAAAAGAACCCAGACTTTAGAGGATCAAAAGCTGCCCATGCCTGGACAGTGCCATGCAGTTGCACAAAACCCCTGAACTTAGCTAACAGAATGTTTTCTGGAGTGCAGAAATCCTGACATTCTCCTTGATGCTGGAAAAGCTTCAGCAGCAGCCCATGGCAGCACATCTGAAGGCAGAGGCAGACCAAAGGAAGGGACTCTGGAGGACAAGGAGGCAGCTGAGTACTGGTTAGAAATACTGACCTATAAAGACAAAAAGCCTGTGAAAGGTTAAGGGAAGACATGGTAGCTATTTTCAGATGTATAAAGTTGTGCTAGAAAGGCAGAAGCTGCTCACCATACTGGAACAGAGCAACTGGGACTGAACTGGCAGCAATTGGGTAGTGAGAAAAAGCTCTTTCTACTCCAGAAAATCTAAGAGATTGTTGCTTGTTTTTATAACCTCTTCTAAAATGATCAGTGGAGTAATGCTTAGTGCTGAGCAGAGGAATGGACCAAATGAATTCTCTCTGTCCTATTTTCTTGGCTGTTATTCTAGGAGAGTGATTTATACACAGGGTTTATGATGTTGTTTTCCCCATTCAACCAGAAGTAATAAAGTAATGAAGGGATAGCAGGTGCAGTAGTTCTGGAATAATTGACTGGGTAGCAAGAGCTGGCTGGTGAATCAGCAGTGGTGGAGGATTTCCCTCTGCCAAGCAGAAAAACACAGGACAAAAAGCAGCTCTGCCTCTATCAGCTCCATGCTCCTGCACTGCCTGTGAGGGTAAGTTGACATGAGTCTCCCTTGGTGAATGATGATCAAACAGTGGTGCTGGTCCCCTGAGCCAGGTGAAATCCTCTCTTAGTTCAAGGGAGAACTGAATTTTTTGGTGTTCCTCTTGGCAACTTCTTCAGAGCCTGAACAGTGTGTGTGTTAACAGCCAAAAACTGGGCAGTTCCTGAGCTTGGCTTTCCCTCTCAGTTTGTTACCCTGGAACTTTACAGAGGCATGGAGCCACAGAGCATCCTGAGCTGGAAGGACCCACCAGGATCACCCAGCCCAGCCACTGTCCCTGCTCAGACCCCCCAACAGCCCCAGCCTGGGCATCCCTGGCAGCGCTGCCCAAACGCTCCTGGCAGCCTCGGGGCCGTGCCCATTCCCTGGGGAGCCTGGGCAGTGCCCAGCACCCTCTGGGGGAAGAGCCTTTCCCTGATCTCCAGCCTGAGCCTGCCCTGGCCCAGCTCCAGCCCTTCCCTGGCTCCTGTCCCTGTCACAGAGCAGAGATTGGAGCTGCCCCCTCATGAGGAGGCTCCAGACAGTTCCTATGAAGGGTGAAAAACCCTTTAATTTTAGGAATCAGTGGGAGGACTCCATCCTGCAGACTCTTTCCCAACCATGCTGTGTTTGTAGGTGATCCAGGAAGGGTTCCAACTCTGGAATGCATTGTAAGAAAACATTACCTGGTGCGTAAGAAAATTGTAGGACGTGGGTGGTGCTTGCCTGTGAGAGCTGCGTGAAATGACGGAAATCGTGCTCTGTTAGTCCAGGCAGTAATTCCAGTTCCTTGAGCTGCAGTGTGCAATCTGGAGAAGTGGCATGGCTGATCCTTGGGGAAGATCCATGACTGCCTTCTGTTTTGTCTCCTGGATAGTTGCTTTGGTCCTGGGAGAGACAGGAGCTGATCTGCTGGGGTCTTTCACGTGACCCACCATAGCTCAGGTTATTCCGAGAGCTGAAACAGATGGGTGAGCGTGGGGAGCCTGACCTCAGTTATAAATAACAGCCAAAACTTCAGATTTTGTGCCCAGAAACAACAGATGTTGATTTCTAGATCCTGTTCAGAAGTCAAGCCCACATCGTCTGGCTTCCCAGGAAAGCATCTGAACCTTGATTCACTCTGGATATGGCATCGTGGACATTCCCAATGGGAAGAGGTCCATGATGCCAAACTTAATGGTTTTGTCCACCCTGGTGCCCCCAGCTCTCCAGCACAGCTCTCATGGCTCTCTGCCAGCCAGAGCATTTGCTCCCTGACAGCCTCTGTGCTCATTTCTGGTGCTGTTCGAAGCTCTCCAGCCTTGCAGGAGTGGAAAGGAATTGATTCTTTCTATTTTCATCCCTGCCTTCAGTTCTGGAAAGTAGGACAGGGAACCAGCTCACGATTCCTGGCACCGCAAAGCAGCGTTGAGGCAGCAGCGAGAGCACAAAAATCTGTGAACAGATCACAGAGATGTTCCAACATCGCTGCAGAGCTGGGATCACATTTCCTAGATTAGCTTTGCCTCTCCTGAGCTGAGTTAGTTTTTAGAATTCTAACTTGAAATTTAGGCCTGCTGGTTGCTGATGGAAATGGTGCTGAGAATCTGCTTGGGAGCTGTGGGGGCTGAACTGTGAGACAACCTTTGGCGTGCTGGAAACGCGTGCTGAGAAATAGAAAGAGTTTTTCTGCATCTTTCTTTTAATTCTCTGAGTCTGCCCTTGGGGTTTAAATATATTCAGAACCTGTCATCCATCTCCAACTGGAGTTCTGCTATCTTTATGAGTGTTTGAACCAGAGCCTCTGTGAAGTGGCTGGAGCCTTCCCCAGGGTTATCTGCCTTACAAAGTGAGCTCTGTAAAGTGCCCTCTTTTCAAAATGCTGCCCACAGGAGCTGGGCAGATTGTGCGTCATGGCTTGAGCTTCATGTGGCACTGGGGAATAGGTCAGGAGAGGCTGCGCTTCTGGATTTATCCGTATTTGTTCTCCTGGTCCATTCCAATAAGTGTTCCTCGACTGTAAGAGGAGTGGATGTGAAAAGGAAAGAAGGAATTCAGTGGGAACACCGTGGTCACTGAGTGAGGCTGGCAGGAGCGGGGGTTTAATCAGAGCAGCAGTGCCAGAATGACATTTTTCTTCAAGACACAATTGATCCCAAGCGTTAGAAGCTCAAACAGCCCCAGGATAGAACTTCAGTTCCTCTGTGTGCTTCAGCAGCATTTGAAAAGGTGCCAGGAATTGTTGTGAGGGAGCATTGAGGATTTGCTTTGTCACGGCACTCATCAAATGTCGGAAGTTTCAATCGGAGGCCCCTTGCTAAGCTCCCTGATTCCAGGACAAGCCAGTGTTTATCTGATCTGGGGCTGTGTGAAGCTTCAATAACACCCTGGTTTTATTCAAGCTGAGGATCTAATTTACCTCTCCTCCTCCCTTGTCCCTTAGAAAAAGCCCTTAAGAAAGCTGAGAGAGGATAATCTCAGCTCCTGGAAAGAGCTCCCCAGAAGCTGTTCTGTTTGGGTGAAATAGCTGTTTGCACTATTTTACTCCAGTTGTTCTTATTTTGTAGAACAGAAAACCCTTGGCAGGCCTGTGTTTCATGGCAGCTCATACACAGGGTCTCTGTGTGGCACAAACTCTTTTATAGGTCCTTTAAATAAATGACATCTGGATGTGAAGCTCTGCAATACCCTGCTCTGGAGGCACCAGTAGATTGTTATTTAATGTATTTAATTTCTCTCTGGTGACCAATGACCTATGTCAGGGGAGGTTTAGGTGGAGATCAGGGAAAGGCTCTTCCCCCAGAGGGTGCTGGGCACTGCCCAGGCTCCCCAGGGAATGGGCACAGCCCCGAGGCTGCCAGAGCTCCAGGAGCGTTTGGGCAGCGCTGCCAGGGATGCCCAGGCTGGGGCTGTTGGGGGGTCTGGGCAGGGACAGGGGCTGGGCTGGGTGATCCTGGGGGGTCCTTCCAGCTCAGGAGGTTCTCAGAGTCTTCTGTGATTGCAGTTTGGGGGTGACCTATGATTTGACTGAAGTTTTAATAGCTGAACTAGGAAGCATCTTATTTTAGATCTCAAAGGCACTGGAGTGTGTCCACAGCTCACCTCCAAGGCTCTGTGTTCCCTGTAGCATCCTGTCTGTTGGGTCTGGATGATGGTGGAGGATCCAAAGAGGAAAACCCCATTGAGCTTTGGAGAGCTGCCCACATCCCTTGGTTGTACAGGACTGGCACGGCCACGTCAGGTTCATCCCTTCAGCCAAGGCTGCTTCCCTGGCCCAGGAACTGCAGGAGACAAGGCTGGCAGGGCTGGGGAGGCTTCCTGGGGCCTGGCCCTTGGCTTCCTTGCACAGGAGCTTTGATGTACAATCTCATACAATGGAAACTGAGCCCTGGTGCAGGGTAGGGCTGAGATGATGAATGGATCTTACAGTTTGGGATTTGTATGTTTTGTTCTATGTTTTTATAGATTTCTTTTGTTGTAACTAAAAGGGGTTTATAGTACACAGGACCTTACATCAGTCAGTTTTTAGTCAAATATTTGGAATCCCTGATTTGGAATCCCAGACTGGTTTGGGCTGGAAGGAACCTTAAAGCCCACTCAGTGCCACCCCAGCCATGGGCAGGGACACCTCCCACTGTCCCAGGCTGCTCCCAGCCCTGTCCAGCCTGGCCTTGGGCACTGCCAGAGATCCAGGGGCAGCCACAGCTTCTCTGGGCACCCTGTGCCAGGGCCTGCCCACCCTCCCAGGGAACAATTCCTGCCCAATATCCCATCCATTGCTGCCCTCTGGCAGTGGGAAGCCATTCCCTGTGTCCTGCCTCTCCAGGCCCTTATAAATAGTCTGTCTCCAGGTTTCTTGTAGGCTCCCTTCAGGTATAATTTTCTCTAATTCAAAAGTTACCTATGATGGAGCAAGCTTTGTTTGGATAAGTTGTTGTCTATCAGCAGATAATTCAATTTGCCAGGCAATGCATGGTATTCACAGAATGAAATAAATGTCCATAGGAGAATATTTTCCAACTGACTTCTCATGAAAATCACTTCCAAAATAGCTTTTTTAAAATCAACTCTTGAGTTTCACAGTTGAATAGGAACAAAAGCTTTAACCAGAAACCCAGCTTTGAAAGATTAGCAGGGGTAGGTAATAGTTTGAACTGTTTAAAGGGATTATAGGAAATACAGCACTGCAGAGTGACTGTAACCTCTTGGTGTGGGAATTACAGTGGCTGTGGAGCTCTGGTAACACCTCAGAGCCAGGATGGATGGAACACTCTGGCACCATCAGTAGCAGAGCTGAGATCCTGCCTGGCCATATCCTGCGTTTGAAACAGGAATTAATCATCCTAAAGCAGGGAAATACAGTCCCTTGGGATGTGTTTAGGCCTTACCCTGCCATGAATGCAGAGGCTGCAGGTCTGTGGAGTGATTGGACATCAGCTAAGCAGAGGGAAAATTAATGGTTCCCCAAAGCTTCTCTGTAGCAGGTGCAGGAACTGTCACATAGACAGGAGAGATCTGAGGGTTTGGGGTGCTGAGAGAGCCTGAGTGGGTCTCGCTGGGATGGAGTTGATGCAGAACAGCCAGGAACATGAGATGTTTGTAGGTACATGAGGTGGTGAGAGGTGAGTGGGTCAGAGAGGTGGAATTGTGCTGAGGGAAGTACACCCAACACCATCTGAGAAACAGAAACTCCTTGTCCTGTTTTGCTCTGCACAAAAATGTTCTGGGGAGTTCATCTGAAGAGGGGAGTGAGGAGGAGGAGGAATGGTCATTTCCCTTGTGAAATGTCTCCTGAACATCCTGCTCTGGGCCAGGGTTATGAGGTGACGTCTGCAGTTGTGTCTGTGGGAGCTGGAGGGGCTTTGGGGCTTTTGGAGAACAGCACTGATGCACCTGGAGCCCCAAGTAGCTTTTGAAATGGAGATTTACTCAGGTTTTTAGACCTGTAAGGTCAGATTTTATCCTTCTGGCTTGAAAACTCTTTGCAAAAGCTCAGGAGAGTGGGGTTGTGTGTGCTTTGGGGATATTTTTGATGGTGAACTCAGTCACCTCCCTGACCTGGGCAGACACCACAGCTCCAGGCTTGCTCCGTGAGCCCCTGCAGTGCCTCTTTAGGTGCTCTGTGACCTTCTGAGTCACCTCCCAGCCTGGGCAGGGAGCAGGGGGTGGCAAACTGTGTTCCCTGGCAGTTTGGGAGCTCTGAGCAGATCTGTCCTGGCAGCCAAGCGTCCAGTGCATGGCTCTGCTGCTTGTTACTCTGATTAACTGTGATTAACTCTGATTAACTGAGCTGGCTGCACTCGCTGCTACTGCTGTTCCTAATCATGAAAAAGGATTAATCCAACTTCCTCACCAACTAAACCAAGCTCAGCTCCATCCCCAGCATGAGGGGCCCAAAAGCTGTGTTTGCTTTACAGGCAATTAACGATCCTCAGCTAATTTAGGAACCTCCTGGTGTTGTTTGATCCGTCTGGGCTGTGACTCGCTGCCTTCTTGCAGATTTTTCTTCTAGCCATAAATTGAATCTGCTGATGCTGTGCCAGCAGGAGGGGAGCTTGCAGGGCTGGGTGCTAGAGGAGGCTGTGAAATGCAGGATGTGCCGTAGGGATGAGCACAGCAGACGCTTCCGGCTGGGAAGGCTGTCTAGCCCTGGGTGACAGTGACACCCTGGGAATGAGAGGATTTTGCTTGTGCAGATGTCTGGGAAGTGTTCCTGGCTATTCTGGCACTGTGATTAAGAGAGACTGGCGTTCCCATGGGAAAGGGGGGCAGAAGGCTTTGGGAAAAGCAGCACCCAGGCTGTGCCTGACTCAGAAGTGCTGGGGGCTGCACACCCAGAGCAGCAAAACTCACTGTGTTCTCTGGGTCAGTCCCATTCCTGCTCTGTCCAAACCCTCACTGCCAGTTCCCAGAGCCTTCCTTGAATTATTAAGAGTCCCCTTGAATCCCCTAAGATCAACAAGTCCAACATTTCCCCTGTACCACCACGATCACCACTAACCCAAGTCCCCACATCCATGTGTTTTTTTGAACACTTCCAGGGTTGGTGACTCCACCACTGCCCTGGGCAACCTGTGCCAGTGCTTGACCTCCTTTTCAGTGAACAAGGTTTTCCTAATATCCAACTAAACTTCCCCTGGCACAGCTTGAGGCAGTTCCCTCATGTCCTGTTACATCTTATCTGGGAGAAGAGGCTGAGCCCCACCTTGAACATCCTACAAGGGACTGCTGAGTCACAGCTCAGGTCCTGCACTTAGGTACCCACCCTGTACCTGCCCTTCTGCCTCCATCTCCTCCAGGCACACTTGGAATAACCTTCAATCCCTGTTGTTGTTCTCCTAGCCCAAGGACTAATTCCTGCTTGTTCCTCTCCTCCCTGCCCAAGATATCTCTTGGATCTCCCAGATCCCTTGGCTTCCTTCTAATCTCTTGGGCTGCACTCAGCTGTGCTGCTCCTTCCCGTGCCCTGCTGCTATGTGGGAGTGAGAATAAAGGGGCTTGGAAACCTGAAGGATGAATTTTTCTTCTTGGTTTTCAGTTCTCCCCAGCTGCCCTGCATTTGGGAAGAGCTGCTCCTGCTGCCCTACACAGTGAGGGCCTTGGGTCGATCAGGTCAAGTCTGCTGTCGATGGAGGGATGTGATTTGTATTGACTTCTCCCTCAGAAGGATGGACAAGTCCCTTTTAAAGGAAAACATTGCCTTTTTGTGAAAGGATATCTGATGTATGAAATATAAAACTCTGTGAAAATTTCAGTTCTGAGCTCGGATCCCAAATTGATGTTCCTTGGACGTTGCCATGACTGCGACAGAGTGACTCATCCCGTTCTGGGGAGCAGCTTGGCTTGTTGTACAAAGTCACCAGGGAAATAATTTTCCCTATCTATACATACCAAGGCTGTAAGGTTTGCTCCAGCAAACAAGACAAATAATATTAACCGGTAATAGGAGCAGCCAACTGGAAAATGAGAC
The DNA here is from genome assembly GCA_025920805.1 of Petroica traversi. Taxonomy (NCBI): domain Eukaryota; kingdom Metazoa; phylum Chordata; class Aves; order Passeriformes; family Petroicidae; genus Petroica; species Petroica traversi. The sequence continues at coordinate 685,539 of JAHLSL010000016.1, forward strand.
CAATAGGTTCTATTCTTAGATCCATCATTAACCTTGGACATATTTTGTAACTTAGCTGGAGCTCTCCTAAGCTGCCTGTAAAGCAGAAAAAGTTATAAATACAGGAGATGGTTTTAGTAAGTAATTAAAATTCTGATGTTTAAGTGCTTCAGATGCGTAAAACGTTCACAGCACCTCCCAAAACTGCCGAAGGAAAGTCCTGCTGTGCTGCTGGAGGTTTAGGTGAAGCCTGGGAGCTGCGTGTAGCAAATGTGCTCTGGGGGCAGATTATCTCCTTTAGCAAGGGCAGTCAGTCTCTATTTTTGATAGGAATTCCCTGTTTCCCTGAATTCTCCCCGTGCTTGGGGCAGTTTTCCATAGCCACACACGGCACCTTTGGGGAATCCCAGAGCCCAGAGCTGAAGTGGCAGTGAGCTGTGTGATTGGGTGATCATCAGATTCTGTTGTGTTTTGGACAAATGGAAGCATTTTAGATCCTGTCTGAGATTCCAGGGTAAGGCAGGAGGCTGGGAGCTTTCCTGCTGTCATTCCCACGCCAGTGGCAGTGGGCATGGATGCTGTGCCTGCTCTTGAGGCAAGGAGGAGGCACTTCCAAGGGGTTTATCCTGGGCCCTGAGGAGAAGATGATGTGGCATCTTCAGGAATTTGCAGTCATGGCTGTGGGGCAGAACTGGCACAGGGAATGTCCCTGGATCCCTGGAAGTGTCCAAGGCCAGGTTGGACAGGGCTCTGAGCGTGCTGGGCTCACAGAAGGTTCACTGCAGGGGTTGGGCTGGATGGGCCTTAAAGGTCTTTTCCACCCCAAACCATGCCCTGAAATAACCTTGCTTAGCTTTTATCTGTGCTCCACCACAAGTCACCCTGTGCTGTTTGCTCTTCCCCCTTTACCCATAAAGGACTTAAAATATATCAGTGCTTCATGCACAGCATTTCACAGTGCAGGGCAATTTGCTGGGTTAGATTTCATTTTTAAGGCAGGATGTGTAAATGATTCAGGTGGGCACCCTGACCTGTCTTGGTGCCTACATGGCCCTTTATTTAAAAGATACATCCTGAAGTACCTGTTTTTGTGGGAACAGTGTGTTTGTCCAAGATCTCAGGTAACCTGGGTGCTCCTTGTTTTGTTGTTAACCTTGGAGACTTTTGTTGTGGCACTTTTGGGGATTTTTCGTGTCCTCCTGGGCCATTTTGACCTTGAATTATTTGTCTGGGGAAGAATATTAATGATTGCTCTATTAATCCTTAATGCTTTTAAACAGCCCTTTTCCTTATTTAGTAAAACATCTGTGTAGAGCTTTCAGATTAAATGCTGCATTTTCCATGTCTGTCACTTTTTGATATTGCAGTGATTAGTCTTCTGCTACTCCACTTGTCAGGAATTATTGATTGGTCATGTTGGAGAGAGGCTTGTCAGTTTGGAGATACATTTGGCTATTGGAATATTAGTTTATATTGATGTGAGTCCTGCCAGAAAAACAGCTGGGAGCACATCTGTGCCTTCAAACATGAATTACCAGGCAAACATGATTTGAGGGGGAAAGCAATTTCATAGGTAGGTTGTTTGGATTCTGCAGGTGTTTAGGGGGCGTATTTATGCTTTTTCTTTTCCCCTCAAATTTTTCAACTGGTTTCTGCAAACCATTCACCTGGGTTGGGGAAGGATCTGTTTGAACACAGACTTGAGCCTTTTTGAGCCTTTAGCACCTACAAAAGGTGCAGCACCTCTGAGCAGTGAGAGTGACTTAGAGGTGCAGGTGCACTGCAGAGAGAAATGAGGGGAGCTGAAAATGCAATTTGAGATATTTCCCCAAATAATCAGGGTTTTTTCTCTTTTTTTTGTCCCCTAAGCAAGTTAAATCCTGCCTGTTCCGGTGTTGTTTTGTTTTCTTGTTTTTCCAAATTAAAGTAAAACAAGGTAGGAGAAATCAAGACAAATGATCAATCACCCTACATTACAGCCAGGAAAGAAGCTACAGCTGCAAGCCCTCCACTCTGTAAGGCTCATCTTGAGGGAACATCTTTAAAAAGTTTGGAAGTCTCCATGGGATGCTCTACTTTCAGTACATTCTGCCTGAATGTTTCTTTTTTTTCCCTTTCTCTCCCAGGTTGTGACCAGACTTATTCACTTGCTGGGCGAGAAGATTCTTGGCAGTCTGCAGCAGGGAGGTGAGACTGGAACTCATTCCTGGACTATTCCCATTGATTCTGGGGCTTCCTTGGAACCAGACTTGCGTCCGTAAATTTGGAACAGACAGCACATACTTGGAAAGGAAATTCATGGCTAAATTTTGGTCAGGAGAAGAGAAGGCACCAGGGAGAACTTGGAGCCTCTTCCAGGGCCAGGAGAGCTGGAGAGGGACTGGGGACAAGGGATGGAGGGACAGGACACAGGGAATGGCTTCCACTGCCAGAGGGCAGGGCTGGATGGGAGATTGGGCAGGAATTGTTCCCTGGGAGGGTGGGCAGGCCCTGGCACAGGGTGCCCAGAGAAGCTGTGGCTGCCCCTGGATCCCTGGCAGGGCCCAAGGCCAGGCTGGACAGGGCTGGGAGCAGCCTGGGACAGTGGGAGGTGTCCCTGCCCATGGCAGGGGTGGCACTGAATGAGATTTAAGGTCTCTTCCAGCCCAAACCACTCTGGGATTCTGTGGTCCGTTACAGCTGTAGGCACAAGTGGATGGTGATTTTATATCTGTGTACGCATGTTGTTTTTGGCAGAGTGTGGTTAACTGGGTGTGGGAATGGAGAGATTTGCATTGAGATAGAGAAGTGTTGCTGCCTGTGTGCAGTGAAATTTCCCTGGAATTTCTTGCCAGAGCAATGTAAAGGGAGCATTGAAAACAGCAGCTGTAATGGGCTGGAGTCAGAGCAGCATGCTGAGCAGCAGCAGCTCAAAGACTGACTTAAAATGCCTGGATTTGCAGTATTTTAATGAATTGTCTGGGAGGAAATGGCCTGCCATGAGTTGGTTTGAAGCTTTGTGGCAGCACCAACACAAAGTCTCTTTACTGACTGAAGGGAGTAGCAGGGAATTTTCCCAATTTTCTTGAGCAGCATTTAAAAGCAAACAGATGCCCATTAACTACTGAGGGTGTTGGGGGGCTCATTGATGCTGAGGATTGTTTGGGGTGTTTTGGTTGGGGGGTTTTAATTACTTCAGTTGCTGGTTTTTCCCAAATTCCAAGGAGACTGAAGGTCACCCACTTTGCTGTTTCAGAGCAGTCCAGGGAAGGGAATCTTTCTTTCTTCACCTGCTCAGCTTTCTGGGCACAGCCCTTGTGCACAAATGCCTGGTGATAATTGTTCTTTAACTTGTGTTCCTGCTGAAATGCCTCTGTGGCCCAGGGCAGAGCCTGCACTGCCTGGGAAACAGGGCAAAGTGGGGGAAACAGAGAAAATGGGAGGAAAATTAGTGAGAGTAACAGGAGTTCAATCAGTCAGTCACCATTGAAGTTGTGAGGAGGAAAGGGCCTGGGGAGATGAAGGGATTGAGCTGTGATGTGTAACCTGTTTGAACCTACAGATATCTTCTTGAAGATCACCAAAAGGAGGGGTAAAACTATTTAATGTCCTGTGCAGAGCTGTTTCAGAAGATTTGAAATTAATAACTCAATCTCTGAATGTACTTCAAAAAAAGTTTATCTGATATTTCTTTGTGTCCTGCAGTGGTTTGTCACTCTGGCATTGAGCTTTTGAAGGGGTTTGCCCAGGGCATAATGAAGTCTTTCCATATGCCCAGCTCAGGAATTCATCTTGATGGTACATCTTAGGCCTTTGCTGGGTGAAGTGAGATAAGCAGGATGTGAAATGGCGACTTAGACTGGAATTTTTTTTTGTGTACTGGAGCTGAGTTGACAAGCATTAGCAGCAGAGTGAGATTTTCTGAGAAGGCTCAGCTAAAGAGAAAAGAGTATCAGAACAAGAACAGTTTGTAGAACATTGACCTTTACCTGCTCTAAGCTGTCTGGGAAGATCTTGATTTTCCTCACATGCATTGCAGATTTCTCTCAAAAATTGCTTTTCTTTTGCCCAGACTCTCTGTCCTTACTCACCAAATTGTATTAGAGATAGTTCCCAGGTACTTTGCAGCTACTTCAGAGGTTCCATATTTTATTTTAATACTCCTAAGCCCATATCCAGCTCTGCATCTTGCAGAGAAGGAAAAACAGGTAGAGATGCACATTTTCTATAGGACCATTGTTGAACTCAGCTATTTCCTTCCTTGCTTAGGAATACCATAAAAAAGGGATTGTTAATTTGTGGAATATTCTAGTACTGACAGCAGGTTTGGGGGTTTTGTTAGTTAAGCTAATTCCTCTTGTGGGCTAAATCAGTTCCAGAGTTGTGGTAAAGGGATTTTAAGTGCCTTTTATCTTTGTCTTCCTGGGTCAGGTAAATGCATGTTTCATTTAGCATATTCCTGGCCTATTTTTAACATTGCCTAACTTCAATTCACATATGCTGTACCAGCAACCAAAAATGATGGGAACTGATCTTCATGCTCTTAAAATGAAATATGTGGGAACTCTGCTCTCATGTGCTGCGGAGGTTTGTGTTACATTTCTCTGACATCCAGCAGCTCGGTGACACAGTGACACTTTCCCTCCTGCCTGAAGGTGACATTCCATGGCTTGCAGCCTGGCTGACTGATGGCAGGTGTTTTCTCTGTGGACAGGTCATCCTCTTGGACTGCACGGCTCCAACAGCAAGTGGGATGCAGGGAATCCTGCCAGCAACCTGTCCACGGTGGCGATCATGCCGGTGTCCGAGGAGGTGCCCCTGACAGCCTTCACCCTGGAGCTCAAGCACGCCCTCAGTGCTGTGGGTGAGTGTTCCTGAGCTGGCAGCACAGCAAACAAACCCTGCTGGTCATTTAGAGTGGCATGGCCAGCTCCTGTCACCTGTCAGAGAGGGGTCAGTGCTGTGTTGGGGGGAGCAGTACTGGGGATGGTCACAGGGCTGGGCAGGAGGTTTCAGAGAGAATCCTGTGGCCTTCCAGTGCCTTATAAAAAAGGAGGGGGAGAGACTTTTTATATGGCCAGGTCCTCACAGAACAGTGGGGAATGGTTATAAATGGGGCAGGATTAGGCCAGAGATTAGGGAGAAATTCTTGTGAGGGTGGGAGGCCCTGGCACAGGGTGCCCAGAGAAGCTGTGGCTGCCCCTGGATCCCTGGCAGTGTCCAAGGCCAGGTTGGAACAACCTGGGATAGTGGGAAGTGTCCCTGCCCATGACAGGTAATCTTTAAAGTAATTTCAAACCCAAACCATTCTGTGACTCTGCAGCAGTGCTCAGGATCAGCCTTTTCCACGCTTCTTGCTTCTCTATTCCCATCCGTAATGTGCATTTAATTATAGTGGGAAACTTTGTTGTCTTAATCACTTGGAAATACTCACCAGCCTCTCTGGCCCTTGTCTTGGCTGCCCTCAGCTCCCCTAAGTCACTCCAGGAGACACACCACACACAGGGCACTGTTCCCATGGCACCTGAGATTCTCTCCAGCTCGTGGGTGAGAGTCTTTCAGGCCTCCTCAGCTGGAAAGCTCCATCCAGCAAAGGGTTTCTTAGGCAGTTTCCTTGTGTTGTGGTTGTACATGAGTGGTAAGCATAAGACTTGGTGGAAGAGGCTTGTGGAAGAGATCCAGATTGGCAATGGAAATTCAAAGTTTAGTCTGAAATCATTGTCCCATGTGTTGCCAGCTTGTTTGTCTGTCTCATGCCCACAAAACCATGTGTTGAGCTCACAGTTGAGTCATTAATTGCTTTATCCATGGGTGAAACTGCTTGTGCAAGTTCCAGATCCTCACAAAACCATGTATTTAATTCAGAACTCATTTTGTGTTCATTACTGGTGTTTGACATTTCCTGAACATCCTCTTCTCATGCTCAAATGCTGTTACAGATCTCTTGAGTGAATCTCCTGTAGTCTTTTGAGGTATTATTAGTCTGCTCTCTCATGGCTTATAATTTTTAAAAGTACAGGTTATGTGATGCTTGAGGTAACCACTTATATTTATTGGTGATTCTCTTTTTGCCATTTGGTGTCTGGAACTGACACTCCTGTTTGGGCTTAAAAATCTTCTGGGTGAGCAGGCCCAGATAAAAGCTGGTGGTGCTTGAGCTCTTTAACCTTCTGAAGCCATGAATTTGCGTGCAACTTATGCTGGGTACTTGTTACAGTGAGAACTAATTGGTGAGTGTTTGAAGATTCCTCTTATTTTGGAGATGGCAGAAAAATGTTCCATCCATAATGGAGCTGTATTGCTAATGGGGACTCCTTAGGGATCACTGCCAGCTTGTTTTGATGTGTGACAACATTAAGAGCCTGTAAATAAAACAAACAGAAACTTAAGTAGGTAGATGGACTGTTCAGAATAAAAAACCCACCCATTTGGGCTGAAAGCAGCAGGCAGTGCCAAAGGGGGTTTGTGGGGTCACTCGGCCTTTCCTCCTTCTCCCCTTTCCCTTTCCTTCCCTGGGCTGACGCCTGTGCAGTGCCTGGCAGCTCGAGATGGTTCTGTACACCCTTGGCACCTGAAGTTGCTGCCAACAGGGAGCAGACGGCTGCAGTGGGAAGAGGAAAGTGTTGTGGGAAAACACAGGAGCCATCTGGTCCCAAACACCACTGGCACAGGAGCCCCAGGGCCTCACAGCCCCAGCTCCCTCAGCCCCACGGAGCTCCCAGGCACTGCAGAACCTCTGCAAGCTCTGCTGGGGGTGTTGGCAGCAGTTTTTTCTTTATTTATTTAGCAGAAGCAGTATTTTGCTTTTTTCATCCTCTTTGTTTTTTGGTTTTTTTACCTTGTAGCTTTTGTATTTTCTCCTCCACCCTCTGCTGAGGGTTGTTAGGGTGTTCCTTAGTGCCTCACAAAGTGCTGGCAGCCATGTGAAGGTGGTGCTTTGCTCTCAGGGAAGGGGTTGGGTTTTGGAATGATTTTTTTTTTTCTGACTTCCTGCAACAAAAAAATGAACTGAGTAGTGGAGTTGAATTTTTATTTGTTTTCAGGTTGTTTTCTTATTCACCTGTACATTTGACACGAGGGGAAGTGTTGCCCAGAGAGGCTGTGGCTGCCCCTGGATCCCTGGAAGTGTCCAAGGCCAGACTGGACAGGGCTTGGAACAATCTGGGACAGTGGAAGGAGTCCCTGTCCATGGCAGGGCTGAAATGAGATGAGCTTTTAAGGTCCTTTCCAGCCCAAACCATTCCATGATTCCAGGTGGAAAGGCACTGAGGCCTTGCTGAGCAGCTGCTGCCACCTGAGCCCTTCCCTGAGCTCCCAGCCCCAGATGGGCTCAGCAGCACCTGGGCTTTGGGTGTGAACTGGGATCAGACCTGCCCTGGGTTTGTGGAAATGAGAGCTGTTAATGTGCTTGACAAGGCTTAATTGAAAATCTCTGAAAGGAACTATGTTTGGAAAATAAGGGGTTTGGCTCTGTAGATTTGCTGCTGTTCACGGGTTTTTTTCCTTTTTTTTTCTTGAACTAACCTTTTTTCTAATTTTAAGTTAAATGGCAGCATCTGATTACAACACTTGACTTAACATTTAATCCATATTTAACATTTGATCCACATAATTTCATTGTTTTAGGCTTCAAATATGTTCCAGAGCAGTGAAGAGCAGCCTTAATATGTGGGGAGAGCAGCTGGTTTTAGCTTTCTTTTGTAGCTTAATAGATTTATTAGAAATACAGAAAATTCCTTCCTGTAAATATGAACTTAGCTGGATATTGCAGTGATGGCTTGAATTTCCCTGCTGCAGGTGGAGATGAGGATAGAAGGAATTAGGAGGATGCAGGCAGGAGCACTGAGACCATGGCAGGAATCAGCAGCTGCTGCAGCTCTGGGAAGGAGCCTGGGCTCGGGGTGCAGGCTGGCCCCAATCCTGCTGGGGATTCAGGCTGGGTTGTAACACAATATAACACTTAAAAAGTGGTTTTCCTTTTCCTGTAACTGGCATGAGAAGGCTGTGGGCAGCGCTTGGAGTTGGAGCTGGTTGCAGGTGAACCTATCTAACAGGATTTTGGGGCTTGTTTTGGTAATTTTTAGCTACTTCTGTGTTATTAGAGGGATATAAAAATAATGACAACTAGAAAATCTCAATCTGACAGTGAATATATACTGTCCACGAAAACTGGATAAGTATTCAGAAACTTCCTTTCCCCAGAAATAAAAAAGAAACACTTTTGCTTGTAAAAGTCTTTAGTGGTTTCATTGCTTAGTTCTTTTTTGTCGTTTTAATTATATTTTTTTTCAGATTTCTTTTTTTTTGACATTTTGATTTGTAATGGGAACAGCTCAGGTGAGCAGCCTGCTCTCCATCAGGGGTGCATTCTGCACACAGGGAGCACCAACGTGTGGGACCACCCACAGCTTTCCCCAACCCATTTGTGCTGCTTCCTTTGACATTTGGTGTTTCTGTGCTTTATGATAATTCACATATTGTTTCTAGACAGTGGGATTGTGTCTCAGTTAAATGCTAAGGGATGTTTGTTCTTCCATGGAGCTTCCAGTCACGGAATGGTCTGGGTAGGAAGGAACCTTAAAGATCACCCAGTGCCACCCCAGCCATGGGCAGGGACACCTCCCACTGTCCCAGGCTGCTCCCAGCCCTGTCCAGCCTGGCCTTGGGCACTGCCAGGGATCCAGGGGCAGCCACAGCTTCTCTGGGCACCCTGTGCCAGGGCCTGCCCACCCTCCCAGGGAACAATTCCTGCCCAATCTCCCATCCAGCCCTGCCCTCTGGCAGTGGGAAGCCATTCCCTGTGTCCTGTCCCTCTAGGTCTTTGGAATTTGTCTCTCTCCATGTTTCCTGCACCTTCAGGCCCTGCAAGGCCACACTGAGCTCACCCCAAAGCTTCTCCTCTCCAGGCTGAGCAATCCCAGCTGTCCCAGCCTTTCCTCCCAGCAGAGCTGCTCCATCCCTCTGATCCCCCTGGAGCCTCCTCTGGGCTCTCTGCAGCAGCTCCAGGTCCTTGCAGTGCTGGGACAGGGCTGGGGCAGCTCTGCAGGTGGGGTCTCACCTGAGCACAGGGGCAGAGGGGCACAATCCCCAGGGCAGGGGGCTCAGGGCTGGGGCAGCTCTGCTGCTGTCACAAGCTGTGTGATGAAGGATTTATTTGGGGCCTGGCAGCAGCAGCTGGACCTGCCTTCACCTTGAGACAGAGACAGAAGGAGAAGGCTCTGAGCTCTGTGGGCAGAGCAGGAGGGGCCTGCAGGGCACAGTGACCCCAGGGCTGCAGCCCTGCTGGCCCTGGGTGTCCTGCAGGCTCTGGTGTGACAGCCCTTCCTCTGAATCCAGGCTCTGGGTCTCCAAGGAAGGAGGCTGCAGAATATCCAACTTCCAGAAAGTAGGAGCAGAATTTTCCAGCTCTGCAGTGCCTGGAAGGGGGGCAGGTTTTTCTGCTGTGCAATTCATCATTCTGATGAATTCCGGTCAGTGTTCATGATGTCTATTTTTATTACTAATTCTTTTCCTCTTAATCCTGGTACAGTTGAGAGCATCTTTTGATAAGAAGTTCTTTTGCAGTATTCAGATTTTTCAAAAGTATTTTCCTGACTATTTTTTTGTTCCTTTACTGAGACCAGCTAAAAGACACCACATGGCTGTGCAAATTCTGGTTCTATGTGGGAGCCCTCTGATCTCATAGAATTTCAAACTGAAGTAGAGAGGGATTCAAATCTAACATATGTGTCTCTCTCATTCCTTTCTGCCCTTTAAATTTTCCTTTTTTTTCTGTTCTAAAAATGTATAATGTATTGGAGAGCTCGCTAAAAAATCTTTACTAATAATTTATTGGAGTTTTTAATTACAGTTCAGTCTGTCTTTACACACAGATTAGATTTAAATGTGAAATAGTCACTGTGGTGGCTGAACCTTGGCACAGTTTAGTATTTTTTTTGCTGGGCAAGGTCCTCTGACATCCAACTCATTTATCAGTTATGTGACTTTGCCACATATCTTGTAGACTTTTATTAGGCCTAAAGTAAATTTTCTTTTGATGGAGTCCAAGTAAGTAAATTTGCTCTAAAATTTTTTCACGGTGCAATTTGTGCTGGCCTTGTCTTTTGATGTGGGTATGTTTTTCAGGCGAGGTGGATTTGAAACCATTTCTGAGCCTCAGAAATCACTCTGCCCTCTGGGCTGCTCATTTCTCGAGGCAACTTTTGGGCCATGTTTTATTAGACTTAGAACTAGGACACCTGTACTCCTGCATATCTTAGGAAATTAATGTTTTTGGAAAAAAAATTACCACAGTGAGTTCCTTGTTCATCCCTGGAAAGAAAGGGTGGGGTTTATGTCTCTTTTTTCACCCCTCTGGGGTTGGAAGCTTTGCTACAGCCCTTCTCTCAATGCCCCTGTTTGTTAGCAGAGAAAATGAACCAGACCTCAGGTATTTGCCAGCTTTTCCTTCCATTCCCTGTGTTTCATGGGATTCTTAGTTCTGTACTGAAAAACAGATGGCTCCTGAGTACAGCTTTAGATGCTGCAGGAGGTTTTCCCAGGAACCACGATCCCTGTGCCTGGTGTGAGGCCCTTGCCTGCAGTTCTCTCACCTGAAGCACAGAAAACCTGGGCTTCAGGATCCCTGTGAGCTCTTGGCTGACAGAAAAATCCCCCAGGCTACTGAAAGTCACCAGCTCAGGCTTGAGAAATGCAAAAGGTTGAGAAAGCTGTGGATGGCTGGAGGCTCAGGGATGGCACTGAGTTTTCCTTGCTCTGATACTCCTCCCCAGCAATCTGCTGCTGGCTGCTGTCAGAGACACCACAGGGCCTGGGGAAATATTCCATGTTACCTCAGGTCACCTCTGCTGTGCTCTTCACTTGGAGCTGTTCTGATCCTACTGACAGAGCACTGAGAGCTGCAGGGATGTGTCCCTGGTGCCAGCTCTAGCTGGAAGCTGCCCCTGAGGCTGATGCCAGGAGTGGAGAGAGGGTGATCAGAGGTGTGTGACTGTGATAATGCACTTTAAGGATGCACTGGCACATGGACCTGGTCACTCCTGCCTGCAGGTGTGGCTGTTTGAGGGCTGTGGAGTTGGGTCATCACAGAATCATGAATGGTTTAGGTAGGAAGGGACCTTAAAGCCCATCTCGTCCCACACTTCCACTAACCCAGCTTGCTCCAAGCCCTGTCAAACCTGGCCTTGGACACTTCTAGGATGGGAATGATATTTTTTCATTACTTCGTTGCTCACAGCAATTTAGTTGAAATAACACTTTTGTTGGTTCTGTTTTCTGAGCTCACATATGTTGATGTTCTTGGTCGCATTAATGGAGGGAGTTTAATGGCTGATTAATTGGGAGCCTGCTAGAAATTGGGAGTGCAGAGCAGATGGTTGGTATTTCTGAGACAAAACAAGTTGGTTCTGTTGGAAGCATCACTGTGTTCCATGCTGGGATGAGGGGAGGTCTGGGAATCTTTGTCCCGTGTCCCTGGCATGTGGAGAGAGGGGGTGCTGGGCTGGCTGCTCCCAAGCTGGCACTGCCAGGGTCTGGCTGGGCACCCTTGTTTGTGTCCTGTTCTGTGAACTGCTGCTTTCCCAAATCAGAAGTGAGATGTGGATATGATTTCTCAGTCTCTCCAAGGCTCTCTGGTACTTTCTGGGCAGGTGTTGTACCTTTGAGGTACCTGTGGCTGAAGGAGCACAAAGATCCACCCCAAACCTACAAACTCTGCCTCTCCCTTGGATGAAAGCTGCTCTGGCTGCAGGTCCCTGGCTTTAATTGTGTCCCTGGATTTAGTGGTGTTCCCTGAGGGCCCCAGAGCATCAGCAGGGGCTGATGCTGCTGGATCTCAGTGCTGGGATAGGGGGTAACAGACAGAGGTGCCCACTCTGTTCTGTTGTCTCTCTTATTTGACATTTTTATTGCATTCCTCAGCTCATTTTGCATTCCGGGCTGTTTGTCTTTGCCTACTAAACTTCCACCACTGCCAGAAAGCTTTGTAAGCCATGTATCCTGGAAGAATATTTAATCCACCTATCTTTTCTATTCAGCTGAGATCTCTGACACGATAATGAACACTGATGATCACTCTGCTGCTGAATGCTTGCAGAATTGCCCTGCCCTTTGTCCCTTGCTGTTCTGTCCATCAGTATTCTCTCCTCTGGGAAACTTCTCTTATCCCATTGTGCCATTCAGAGCTATACCAGACTAACATTCACACCACGTGAACAATGAATCAGATGAAAGAAAGCCAATGTTAAAAATGAGGTGATAACCCCATCCCTAATACCGGGGCTGTTCCCTGGAGTTGGATGGCTCAAGAAGCAGAAGAGGGAGGAAGGCAGGGTAGGCTGAGCCCAGCTCTGCTCTGGGAATGCTGCTCTGTCCCTCTCTGTGGGACTTGTTGCTTTCATAGGGACCAACTTCCAGAACTTTTATTGGAGGATGAGGAAGTCAGATTCTGTTCTTGAACTCCTCTCTGTGCTTTCTCACCAGCTTTATCTTTTGGTCTCTGCCTATTGTCCATTTCTGTTTGCTCTTCCTTGATATTCAGTGTAGCAAAGAGCAAACGTTATTTGGGTATTAGAAAGTACAAGATGAGAAAATTCCCAAGTGTCACTTTCCAAGACTAAGAGTAAAGTCAGTTAAAGCAGAGTGAGGCCATTGCAACAGGACTTGAGCACTGAGGGGGAGATAAGTTGGCCCTGAAGGTCAGGACAGCCAGTTCCAGATTTGTACCTGGGGGTTTTGCTTTTTGAACACAGATGCGAATTTATGACCTTCTCCCATGCTGGTTGTTCACAGTTCCTTGATTTTTACTGAACACGTTATAACCTTGCCTTGAATCTCCTCACATAATGAAGTGTTTTGTTATTTAGTACATAAATTTCAGTTCTGTTGTTAATGAAACAATGAGGGATTACATAATAAAAACATGAATACAAAGCGATTGCTCTGTCATGTTTTGTAAATGTGAATTTCTCTCTCAGTAAGAAACAGGTAATATTTTCTTTAGGTGTGCAGTTATTCCATTGAGTTTTCTTTTCTTTACGTTTTTTTTTTTTAATTTAGCTGCAGTCACTCTGTAACCTCCACCACATATGGCACAAATTGCTGCGGCAATAGAATTGCTAATAAGAAAATTAAACTAAAGTGCCTGCAAGAAGCTTTATGTGCACCAAAATTCAGCTCAGTTCTAAGGCTGTTGCCAGATGTGTCTGTATCTATGTCTCTAGTGGAATTCAACTGTGCCCTGTGGGCAGGACACCTTCCACTATCCAAGGTTGCTCCAAGCCCTGTCCAGCCTGGCCTTGGACACCTCCAGGGATCCAGAGGCAGCCACAGCTTCTCTGGGCAGTTTTTTCCAGGAGCTCAAGTTCAGGTGTTCACAGGTGAAATTCCTTGTTCCCCCAGGTCCTGCCCTGCTGCTCACCAGTGACAACATCAAACAGCGCCTGGGCTCTGCTGCTCTTGACAGGTACCTGCCCTCATCACTGCCCAGAGAGACACTGGGCTGCTCTTATAAATACACAGAGTTTGGGAAGAAAATCCTGTCTCTAATGTACACTGGACCTTCTGCCCCAGGTGTTGGAGACAGTAATGTTTCCAGAGTATTTGGTGCAGGTGTGGGTGGGTTTTTTCCGCAGTTACTTTCCCACTTGTGAAATTGGAAAAGCTGAATTGCTCCGAGTGTGCTCATTCTTAGGGATGCTGTGAAAGCTTTACTGAAGTGAAGCATCACCTCCTGCCTAGGTATTTGTATAAATCCTGGAGAAACAGAGCACAGGAGCTTGGAGCTGGGAGCAGATCCTGCCTGAGCAGGAAATGCAGGACTCTCCCTGTGTAAGATTCCCCTCTCTTCCCTTGGGAGCTGTGATATAACCCCAGTTAAATTCCCTGTTTTCCTTGTCTGCCCCCAGCATCCACGAGTACAGACTGACCAGCTGGCTGGGCCAGCAGGAGGACATCCACAGGATTGTGCTGTACCAGGCTGACAGCACCCTGACCCCCTGGACCCAGCGCTGCATCCGCCAGGCCGACTGCATCCTCATCGTGGGGCTGGGAGACCAGGAGCCCACTGTGGGAGAGGTGTGGGGCTGCTCCTTCCCCTCTTGGCACTGGCAACAGCCCAGGTCACAGCAGGTTGCTTCACACTCATGTATTTCCCTGGGTTTAACACCCAGTGAAGCATAAATAATGAAATATTCCTGAGAGAGGCTTGTTAGGAATAGGAAAAGAATTGCATGAGAATCTTCTGAAATGGCAAGTTTTGTGTAGAAGTACTTCCAGAAAAGTTCTTTTCCTCTAAAGAGTCATTTTGGCCAGTGGTAAATCAAAAATTGCTTTGAAGCTTTGTGTTTCTGCCCAGAATTTCTTTGGGTCTCTCCACACAGAGGGAGAAATTCTTTTCTGTCTGGATGAAATTCAGGGTGTGTGCTTAGGAAAAAGTAGATTTAAATTGCAGTGTATGAATTTTTTATTATATTTTATTACAGACCTTAAGCTGTAATTTCTTCCCCCTTACTATCTATTTTTATGGTTTTATATTTTATTACCAATGTCCTCTGACCAGACAAAAATTCTGCAAGAAATTTAAAAAAGAAATCACAAGTGGAATTTTTTAGGATGGTGAAGTGCTGAGTCTGACCTGCAAAGAGCCTGGGCTGGTCCCACGTGCAGCTTTCGTGTGTGTCCCGTTGTGTGGGCTCTTCCTGCCTGGGTGTGGGAGGCAGGAAGCACAGGCAGAACAAGCTGCCAGCAGTTGCCTAAAACAACAACAAAAAAATTCAAAATCAGATATGCAATGAGAAGAAAAAAAAAAGTGGACTGATGGGAAGAGAGAAAAGAAAACACTGAATATTTGTGGTTCAAGTCTGACTTGGGCAGCATCTCACACTGCAGGAGCAACGCCTGCCTGTGCTGGGCATTTAATGGCCTGGTTTAAGCCAAAAACATTCAGGTTTGAATCCTTGGCTGATTTTAGACTTCTGTGTGCTGTGCAAGCCCAGAGTTAACAGTGCTGTTGCCTGGATCAATCATGTTTGGGGGTTGTGAGTGTGCGGGGTTGTCTGGATTCAGGTGGGAATGGAGGTGTGGGGTGTGTGGGGATGTATTTCACCCTGAGGCTGGAGCAGCCAGGACTGAGTGCCCTTTCCTTGCTGTCCATGGCTGCTGTAGCTGGAGAGGATGCTGGAGAACACGGCAGTGAGAGCCCAGAAGCAGCTGGTCCTGCTCCATAAGGAGGATGGGCCTCTCCCCTCCCGCACCGTGGAGTGGCTCAACATGAGGAGCTGGTGTTCTGCTCACCTCCACATCCACTGCCCACGCAGAGTCTTCTCCAAAAGGAGTCTGCCCAAGCTGGTAAGAGATCCCTGGATTGGTGGCTGGTCCCTTGCTGTCCCTCACTTGATCTGTAGTCAGTGTATCAAAGGGATTCTGGGATAATGATACTCCGTGATATTTTTACACAGACAAGGTTCTCTTTAAATCTGTTTGACTTCAATTGGATTTAGGGACCAGGGATAAGAGGGCCAGGTTTTCTCTATGGACGCAGACTTGACTTTTTGATTCCCTGAAAAGAGTAATCATTGTTTCAGAGGTCCCAGAGAAAGATGTGTACAGGCCATAGAGTCCTTTTCGTTGGGAGGATCCCTGTGCTTCCCAAAGCTATACTAAACAAGTCAGAGGCAGCCTGAGATGCTTCCCAGGAACTCCAGATCCTTGTAAAGGAAGAGAAAGAGCTCCAAAGGAAATTCTGTACTGCCAGAAATTCCCCCAGCAGCTATAAAAGACTCAGAGAGGCCACTGGTCTCTAGAACAGTTTGGGTGGTTCACAACTCTCTGTTTCTTTGAAGAAGAGCTGTAACAGAGTCACTGACAGCTTCAGGCTGGAAGGGACCACTGGAGCTCCTCCAGTCCCACCGCCCTTCTCAGCAGGGTCCCCTTGAACAGTCACCAAAATTGTGTCCAGACACGCTTGGAGTATCTCTAGTGAGGGAGATTTCAGAGCTTCTCTGATCTCTGTCCAGTGCTCAGTCACTGTGCAGGAAAGAAATTCTTCCTTCTGCCCAGGTGGAACTCCTGGGCATCAGCTCCTGCCCATTCCTCTTGTCCCATTGCTGGGCCTCAGAGCAGAACCTGGTCCCTGCTCTGAACCCTCCCTGCAGGCAGGGACACCCAGGGATGAGGGCCCCTCTCCATCTTGTCTTCTCCAGGCTGAGCAGCCCCAGCTCCCCCAGCCTTCCCTCACAAGAGAGAAGCTGCAGTCTCCTCATCTTTGCAGCTCCTTTCCAACTGCTGTTGGCTGTGCAGTGACCATGGCTGGCTCTCCTCTGCAGGTGGAGATGTATGAACGTGTGTTCCAGAAGGTTCCGGACCGGCACTCAGACTTCTCCCGCCTGGCACGGGTCCTGACCGGCAACGCCATCGCGCTGGTGCTGGGTGGCGGCGGGGCCAGGTAGGGCCTTGTCCTGGCCACTGTCCTGGCCACTGTCCTGGCCACTGTCCTGGGCCTTGTCCTGGCCACTGTCCTGGCCACTGTCCTGGGCCTTGTCCTGGGCCATTGTCCTGGGCCATTGTCCTGGGCCTTGTCCTGGGCCATTGTCCTGGCCATTGTCCTGGCCCTTGTCCTGGGCCCTTGTCCTGGGCCTTGTCCTGGGCCGTTGTCCTGGCCATTGTCCTGGCCATTGTCCTGGCCATTGTCCTGGCGGGGCTGGAGGGAGCTCTGAGCATCCTGCTTTGTGCAAGGTGTCCCTGCCCATGGCAGAAAATGGAACAGACACAAACCACTCTGGGATTCTCTGCTGGTGCCTCCACCAGATCCGAGAGCTGTCCCTAGGCAGGGACAGACCCCTCAGGATAACAGAGATCCTGGGACACCAGCACTGCTCTGCAAGCAGTGTTTGGGGCAGGAGACACTGAGGAATTACAGAAACTTAGCCTGCTGTGGGGGGATTTCTGCAGAAGGAACATGAGTGTGACCTCTTGAGGCCTCTCATAATTGTTTAATACCAGGAGGTGACCAGGGCACAAAAGATTATGTTTCTTTCTGTTGGCCTACACTATGGATTTTTTCCCTTATGGATTCTTATATTAGTAAATGGTTCACAGTGTTTCAAATTTCTTCAAAGTTTGATCAGTAAGAGGAATTATGTCCTCTAATGGAGAATGTTCTCATCTTTATAATCCTCCAAACCCCCAGGTACCCATACACTTTGGCAGCCTTACCTTACTGAAAGAGTGTGTTTTTGCAGACACAAGGACAAGGTGTGTGCTGAGCCCTCTGTTAGAATTCCATCTGAAACCCCAGTGAGCTTTAGAAATATATTATT
This sequence comes from Petroica traversi, assembly GCA_025920805.1. NCBI lineage: Eukaryota > Metazoa > Chordata > Aves > Passeriformes > Petroicidae > Petroica > Petroica traversi. The sequence goes on from JAHLSL010000016.1 coordinate 702,812, forward strand.
ACTGACATTTTTCTTTGGAATCCCTTTTTATTTGGAGAGTTTTCTGTTGAGACAGAACTGAGTCGCCCTTTGTCTCAAGCAAGCGCCGCCTTCGTTGTCTCCATCACTTGTTCTTGAAACCCTGCTTCAAAAGAGTGCTTTGAAACACAGCTCTCAAAAAAAATCAAATCCCTCATTTGCACGCAGTCTGTCTGTTTAAGTGCACAGAAATATCACATTTTTGTCATTGGGCCAGCGCGTGCTTCGGGGGAGCCTTCGCTGCAGGAAAGGCTGGAGCTCCTTTGTGCTGGCTCCTCCTGAGCAGTCACTGGTGCTGAGACAGCCAGAGCTGCTTCCTTGAGTGTCTCACAGGTGCCTTGATCCTGCTCCCTTTCACAGCCCCTCGCCTGAGCTGGTTTCAGGATTTCATTTCCGACACAAGCTCTGTCCTGTGGAGACACAAAGCAGAGCAGCAGAGGGGAGCTTCTGTTTTATCTGGGTATCTCAGGAGGCTTCTCATCCACTGATACAAAGCATTTGTGGTTTGTTCTTTGTTCCCAGCTGATATCTCTGCCTCTACCAAAGCCTGTGTCATGCTAAATATGTGCACTCCTGTACTGCTGGCAGCACATTTTGCTCGTTCCCTTCCTTCTGTAACACTGCTGTAATTTTTGCCAAACTGTGTTTTTTTTTGTTTTTTTTATTTTTATTCTACTACTTAATTTGCAAGCTCCCACCTGTGGGTGTGCAGGATTTGAGGTAAGGAGAAGCAGGGTCACTGTGTTGGTCCTGTGTTGTCCCTCTCTGCAAAGCTGCTCTACTGCTGTGCTGGCTTTGGGGTCTCTGGATGCTCATCACCCATTCAGCAATGAGCCATGGGCCATTAGCCATCACTCTGCTCATTTCTGCATCCCTGAGTGGGGAGGACTTGAAGAGGATTAAGGGCAGAGTGGATAAATGGGTTATTTCTTCCTTTTCTGAAATGCTTTCTATGCTACGGACTGAACTGCTTGTTCAGGGGTTCCAGGCTGGCACAGGGATGGTGTGAGCACTGTTTTTTCCTTGGAAAGCTACAGAAGGCTGTTCTAGCCTTTAAATAATCATCTAAATAGTGCTTAGATAAAGACTTTTCAAAGTGAGAATATAATTAAGACTGAGGAAAAGACAAAATTACTCTGAACTGTGTAAAGGTTCAGAATTACTTTGAACCTCTGCCTTTGGAAGGGCAAAGTAAATTCTTAGATTGCCCATTTCTACTAACAGGGGAATTTCAAGAGATTAGATTAGGTACTTAAAATCATCCTGTGATTAAAGCACAGTCAGACTAAGAATGTCTTCATGGGTCTCTGCACAGACTGTTGATGGCCTTTTGATAATAATTGCGTGAGTAATCTCCCACCATGCTCTCAGAGCAGGAACCATGCAGGTCACACAGCCAGGGAGAGGTGACAGTGACAGGGGCTGGCTGGTGGGTATTTGTTCAAGGTATTGTGTTTTGTGACTCCAGTAATATCAATTATTTAGTTGTTATTTTGGGAATGTTTGTCTGGCTTCCCAGTGACAGCCGGATTGGGAGGTTTTACCAAGAGCAGCTTCCTAGTAATTATCGTTGTGGTTTGTCATGACAAAAGGCTCATAGGAACTAAAGGTTTTCTTTCTCCTGTGAGCATAAAAATAAAACAACTTGAAGTGATACGTTTCTAAAATTACAGTGTTTTGCTTTTGTAAAATGCTAACTTAATTTTAGTTAGAAGCGTTGTGGAGTTTGAGGGAAGGAAAGGGGATTTGTGTTTAGGAAAATAACACCTTTGAGGTGCAGTTCCAAGAATAATGACACATCAAGCCCTGCAACAAAGGCATAAACCTTCATAAATAATTGTCCTGACCTTTAGCCCTCCCACGTATGGCCCACCCCTTCTCTGGTTTGCTGTGGTTGTCTTGGCAAAGCTAGTTGAAAACTAAAATTTCTAGGGAGTAAATAACTATAACTAATCTGGGAATTCTGAAGGCTTTGGGAAAAAAATGGGTTCAGCTGTTCCAGAATCACAGAGTATCCTGAGCTGGAAGGGACCCACAAGGATCTTCACTCCTGGCCCTGGACAGGCACCCCAACAATCCCACCCTGAGCATTTCAACTTCCCCTGAGGAGCTGCTGTGGGAGGATATTTATAGATATTTCATCAGGGCATCTTTTCATTTCTTCTTTTTCTTTTCAGTTTTGTCCTCAAACTTATTATCTCTCCTCAGCACTTGATGTGACAAGTAGCTGGGTTTTTTTGCACAGTTTTCTTGCTGACTCTACAAGCTCAGACCGTTTCATTTTGGGCAGTTGGCTTGTTTCAGCAACTTGTCCTTTCTGCCTTTTCTTTGTTTCCAGCTCTGGCCCTCTGGAAAGGGAAGATAAAAGCAGCAGTGTATGAGAAGCAAGTTCTGCCCTTTTTGTTGTGGGATTTCTGTCTGATGATCACTGCTGTTGTCTCTGTCTGTCTGTGCTGCCTGTGCCATGTGCAGGGTGCTCCCACTCCAAGCTCTCAGAGAAGGACAGACAGGCAGGTCCATCTTCAGCTGGTCACTCACAGGCTGCTGCTGAGCTCCTTAAAGCCTGGTTTTATCTTCCCATTCAATGGCTTTACCCAGGGATGGAGAGGCTGAGAGAGTCCCTGAGAGGCAGATCTCAATTGTTCTGCTCACAGGAGAACATATTTGCTCTCTGCACTCTGTGTTTGACTCCAGGATTGCAGAGAGAAAAAACCATGGAGGATTTTCTGTGTCTGTGATGTTTTGCTGCAGCTCCAGCTCCCTCAGGCAACTTTGAGTGAAAACCTCCTAATCCTGCCTCCTTTCTCTGCCACCAGACACTGATCTGTTCTTCCAGAAAGCACAAGGAATTTGTTTGTCCTGTCTGCACTGGGACAAAGCCCTGGCATGGGCAGGAGAGGCAGAGCTGCATTCAGTGCCTGGAGGGGATGCCCAGGTCACACTGTCCTGTACAGGGGTCAAGCAAGAAGCAGATAGGACATGCCCACAGCCACGTGGGGACGTGGTGGGCGCATGTCTGAATCTCCAGAAACTTTTATTTTATCCAGGAATTACTCATTCTATTTATTTATTGCTGGGGCCAGGTGTGGCAACACATTGGGAGGTTGTTTCCCCCTTTGTGTCCTTGAGCAATCGTGGTAGAACAGAAATGATGCAAAAGCTCCCAACACACCATAAGGAAGAACTTGAAACAGATTTTGAGAACTTCAGAACTTTAGAAGATCATGTTCCTTTTCTGACTGTTGGTGCTTTTAGCCTGCAAGTGTGGCTGGGAGGTGAGGAGCTCTTGCCTAGGAACAAACCCTCTGGTGCTTCCCCCGCTCCATCCTGCTAAAAAAGGAATTGAGTTTGGGGATTGGTGACCTGATCTACCCATGTAAAACGCTGTAAAGCAAGTAAGTGCTGTGCTGTGAGATCTGATATTCCTCCTCAGGTTGTCTGGGGAGCTCCTGGCTGCCTTCAGCAGGCACAGGGATGTGGTGCTGCTGTTCCTGGCTGGTGACGCAGCATTTTAATTACACCCCCAGCAATTAAGTGCTGTTAGAGCTGGCAGGATGCAGAAGCTGAATCTGCAATATGCTCATGTGAGGAGTCAGAAGTGATTAATAGAGACACTAGTAAGTTTTGGGGCTTGATTTGGTTTTCTGTTTGGTTTGTTATTTTAAGATGGAGAGGAGCCTTAAAACAAAACCCTTGTGGTCTCATCCTGGCTGAGGGCAGCTGCTTCTTAATTCTGTCCTTTTCTCATAATAACTGGGAACAGAGGGTTTGGTGCTTACCCTGTTACTTAGGTGCTCAGTGCCTCCTCCTTAATAGGATTTTGCCATCTGAAGTCTGAGAACTTTCACTTCTGCACTTGCATAGTGCAGGTCTGGTGTTTGGCAAGAGGATCACTGCAGGCAAAAGAAATTCCTTTCTTGCCTCTTGTGAAATTCTCATCAGCTTCTTTTCCTGAGAGAAGCCATGAAGTCACGGTTCTTTCCCTTGCTTGAATTAGTTAAGGAAAAATTGACAAGCTGCCAGAATTAATGAACATTTAAATTCTCATCAGTGTACCGTGGTAGTGCAACAGTGGGATCTACTGAGGAATGTGCTGCAAGGAAGGGAGGGTGGAAATAGCAACTCTGCTTTTTGGGGCTGTCTTTTGTTCTCCCAAGGTCAAATGGCAGCGTGGGAAGGTCTGGTTTCCAGCATTGCTGCTGTGGAGTAGAGCTGAGATCCCTTGTTCCGTGTCATCTTTTGCTCCATGGTCCACAGAAGCAGAGAGAAGCACATGGACAGAAAACAGGGAAAACTGCACAGGAAATACCTAAGCTTAGTGAGGGTTTTAGGGCCTAATAAAGGTGATGTCCCCTGGGTCAGAGCCCAGGTTTGGCTCCAAGGGTGGAGGGGGCTGGCTGGTGGTGCAGTGGGGGCATTGACACCTCATAGCCCAACTTCCAGTGAGTGGCGCAACATCTGAGGAATAAAAGCTGAAATTTGAGGTGGAGATGCTGCTCCAATGGCAAAGTGCTGTCCTTGGCATGGGTAAGTTGCTGCCATGGTGCTGACAGGTCCCTTCCCAGGCTGCAGCTCCTTTTCCTGCGTTGTGGTTATGAAACCCTGGGGTTCAGTCCTGGGCAATAACAGAACCTCCTGGGCAGACTCTGAGGTTTTATGGTGCAGGTGCTTCGGATTCAGTTCCAGCAGATAAGGAAGATTAATTCTTATTCCTCAGCTAAGACAGGCAACTAATGATAGGAGGCTTTTTACCCCTATCAGGAGGAGAAATGTGTGCCTGGATGTTGTTTAAAGCTGCCACTGCAGAGCTGCAGGACTGGAGATGGAGCTGGTGGGCTGCTAAGATTGATTCCTGAACCTCAAATACAGAGAGGGAACTGGAAACGTGGGGGGAGTTGCTTTTTTAAACTATTAAACTTGACCACAGGCACCCAGACACTGTGCTCTTAGGATGTGTTGGAGGAGAGGGGAGGAATTTGCTGCCTGAAGGATGCAGCTCCAGAGGAAAACACTTGGAAAGCACTGCCAGAAGGAACAGAGCAGTGCTTCCCCTATGGGATCCTAAAAACACTCAATATAGAGATTACAGAAGAGATGAGAAAAATCCCATGGGAATTTCCTGGGCTCTTGGTGATCCTCACATAAGTTGGAGCACAGATGTTTTTCAGCTCCTTTTCTGGGTTCAACACTTAACATGGACTGAGTCAGGACGGGGGATAAGGGGGCTCTGGAGCCCAGGTGCTGTCATGACCAGTTCCTTGTGCTGGAGGATAAAAGTAATATCTTGAGAACTTGCTTTTCAATGTTTTTCCATGCTTCCATTCCTATCTAAATCATACACAACTTATTTTCCATTTTCTTTTCCCACCTGGCTGTGTCTGCCAGTCTGTAAATCTCTTTTCCCTATCTAACACATCCAAGCCTTGAGATTTCCCAGCTTCTTTGCAGCATTTTTGTTCCACACTCATTCCCTCTTGTCTTCTTTACATCTGCCCTTTAGTTCTTTCTAAGTCTTTGCTTTCAAGTCCTCTCACAAATTGTGAGATTTTCACCTGTTGTGAAAAAATGCAGTTTGCTGACTCTTTTTTGCCATCCTGGTGTGTCCCTATGTGTCAACAGAAATACACTTGGCTTTGAAATCATTCCAGGTCATGCAGTGAGCATCAGGACTGCACCAAGTTTGCAAATAGGTTATTGATTGCAGTGTTTAATGTTGTTTTCAGTGGTTTATAATGGGGCACAGGTATCCCCTTCATTTGGTGTCTCTGCCTCACAGGGCACAGAGCTGACAGCTTGAAATGTATGAAAATTGGATTCAGGATTGTGTTTTTTTACTGAAGTGCTCAGAAAACAGAGTCTGAGAAAATGCTCTTTCTGAAGTGAATTATGGAACAAAATTGTTGCTAAAACCATTGTTCTTCATTGTGACCTTGGCCAGGAGGGATTTGGAAGGGCAGCACCAGCTTCTCCAAGGTGTTCTTGGTGTCCTGAGCCATTGGCAGCTCTGGAGGGTTCAGTCACTGTGGAAAGGAGGGGACAGGCAGGGATTTGTGGGGCTGGGGTTCTGCTGCTGCTGGGATTGAGGAAATGGCTCAAGCCCCCAGAGCTGTGCTCTCCTGAGGTGAAACACAGCGTGGGCAGCTGGGCAGGTCACCCTCTGGAAAAGGCTCTGGAGCACTCAGAGGGAAGAGAAATACAAACCATTACCAGGAGGAGTTGTTTGGGGTTTCAGGAGGATGTTGTTATCTCCAAATGTAAATGGATTTATGCTGCTGCCTTGTGGGTTGGATGTGTCTGGGGAATTTGCTTGAAACCATCCAATTATCCTGATGGAGTTGACTCTTCAGTCCAGCAGGCAGAGGGGTGACACTTTGTGCTGTCCAAGACATGATCAGTGTTTTTGCAGGTTTGGGGGTATCTGTGCCTCTCTGGCAGGAGGGATCTGGGTGCTGGCCAAGATCTCTGTCTCAGCCTGGTGTCTGGCAGCCCTGGATGGAGCCAGTCTGGCACAGGCTGGGCCCTTCTGCACTGGGTTCACACCATTTCCTGATTTCCACTTCTGCCAGACAAGAGCAAAGATTTTTTTGCAATTCTTGTCTCTTCTTTCTCTTCCCTCGATGCAGTCAGGCAACATCCCTGAAATTCCTGTTCCATTTCCAAGTGCTTGCTGGAGGTTCTGAGCTGGCACGTAAGGGCTGTGCTTTCCTCTCCTCCAGCAAGACAGGTCTTGAAGAATATGTGCTGCTAAAAGGATCCCATTCCTCATCCTGAACATGCTCTGAAGTTCCAGCAAATTAAGCTGAGATATGAAAGGAACTTGAAAAATGCTTCTTCCCTGGGTTTAAATGGGAGAATCAGGCTTGCTGTGCAGCATCTGCAGTCTGTCAGTGCCCAGTAACAGCTGAGGAAGCAGGATTTCTGCAGCGGGGAAGTATCAAAATGACACAAAAGGGGCTCAATCTGCTTTGTGTCATGGAAAAAACCCCACTCCAACCTTAAACACTTGAAATATCTTTCCCCCAGTTCCTGTTCTTCAAAGTAATCCCTTTGAACACCAGGCCAGTCTGTCTCTTGACTTTGGAAAGGCAGAAAGTTGGCAGCTCTGAGGTTAATCCTTGTGGCCTTTGCAGCCTTCCCCCATCAGAGCCAGCCTGCACTGGCTGGGAGCATTCTGGAGGAGGGGAAGCTGTTTGGTGACCTATGCTTTGGCTCTTGTGTGTGTAGATAAATGTACCTCAGTGCACAGTGGAGTGGAATTTTTCTGTGTGATATTCCTTTTTGAAGCTCAGATTGAGGCATGGGGGGCTTCAGAGCTTGTAATTGCTCCTGTAGGTGCTCAGAGAAATGTTCTGTGCTCTTGTCAGGAGTGGAGCATCCATTGCCATGTGCAGATAAACCAGAGGGAAAGCTGAGTTCCAGAGTCAGGCTTCTGGATTCCCAACATCTTTTCAAAAACTAGATTTGATTCCAGGGCAATATTTAGGAGGTAAAATAACAGAGAAGGAGCAAAACTCTTTATCCTTAAAGATGAAATGGCACCTTTGACTTGGTGTTTTACTTGTGCTGCTCTTTTGGAGAGGCCAAAGGAATAAGGTAAGGAAGGTGGGCTTCTGCTTGGAAAAGATGATGATGATGATGTATATTTTGATATCTAATTTGAGTCTTATCCAGATCAGCCCTTGAGTTATGTTGTTTGAACAAACGAAAAACAACCCCTGAAAATAAATGAGTGAGTTGTATTTGCTATTGTTGAGCAAAGCTCCTGAGACACGGCTGGCAGCTCCTGTGAGGGCCTCGGGCTCTGTGTTTGCAGATGCTTGGGAAGAGGCTGCAGCCTAATTGCTCCTGAGAGGCTCTGCTTGGATCCTTCAGGGAGGGACCATCCCAAGCAGTGCCCACGATCATGGAGGTTTTAATCCTGTTTGTGCAGCAGTGCAGAGCTGCCTCCAGTGAGCTGGGGAAAGGCAGAGCCCGTGGCTGTCCCTGCTCCCAGACCTGAGTGCCAATTGCTCAGGGCTGTGTAACACTTGGGTCATCACGTGCCCACAGAAGCTCTGGTCACATGGATTGGCACCCACAGAATGCTTAATGATCTGATTTCTCCTTTTCCCATCTGCAGCACCTCTGTAATTGCTCATTTGCTCCCATCTGCCACAGAGGTTGAAGGTTATAACAGCTTCTGTTAAACTCTCCAAGCAGCAGGTGCTTGGGAGTCATCAACTTCAAAGCTGTGGCTTAAAAAAATCTCTAAAATTAATTGCAGGTGGTTTAGTTGGACTCTCCAGTCTTCAACCCACCCAGCTCATTTATTCACAGCAGTGCCTTGATAAGCAGGGGAAATCAAACAAGGAGGTGGGGGAGTTGTGGGTCAGCTCTTGTTGCTGGTTTTGCACCTTCTTTTATCAGATGTAAAAGCAAGTGCTGTGTTCACTTCCCACGGAGCACTTGTAAGGCTCTGTTGGCAAGTCCATGTGCTTTCTGGAGTGTGGTTCTTGCAATGCTGGGATTTTGGGGAATCTGTCCAGCCCTACCTAGGGTGAGCTTTCCTGTTAAGATAAAGGAGATTAGAGAGAAGTTCTAAGTCAATTCACAGTTATATTCTCTAAAGTGCTTTGGTCTTACTTCTGCAGCTTCCAGATGTTGTGCTCAGAATGAGTTCTTCCAAGGCTTAAATAAATAAGTCTCTGAGGGGTGGGGAGGGAGGATATATTTGTTTTCCAAATAAATTATCTTCATTTGCAGATGAGAACTGAATTGTTCCTTGGCTCAGAGCAAGAGACAGGATTTTGTGACATCCCCAAGTGGGTGCAGTTTGTCATTCAGCCTCTTCCCTGCTCATGTGCCCCTCTCCGAGCGTGCTGCTGCCAGCTGGAATCAGAAAACAAAAACCTTGGTGCATTTTATTATTTACTTCAACTATTCTGTGCATTTTCTCCCCTGCAATGCCTTTCTCCTGAATCCCTTCACAACACAGGGCTGGGTAGCCCTGACAGCCCTCCTGGAAGGGCTGAACACATTTTGCTCATTTATTTCTGTGTCAGGCACAAATCTCTTTGTTTAAAGCTTGTTCTAAAGTTAGTGTATAAAGCAGGAACAAGATCAGGGCTATAAAAGGACATTGTATTCGGATTTTCATGCAGGAAGGGGATTTCACTGGGCTTGTGATAAATAGGAGATGCTTTTTCTGCCAGATGTGCCTGCCTAGCACAGGGTTGATGTGTGATCTCTGCAGCGTGGCAAGGCCAAAGGGAGTTTGGCCTCCTCCTCTGGCCTAAGGAGTTGGTGGGAATCTGAGGGCAAGGCTAAGTGGGAGGGTGGAATGAGAGTGTTGTTAATGGAGGAGAAGACAAGAAAAATTCTGGTCCCTTGATCAATGCATGTGGGTTGTGGAATGGAAAAAGCATCCTTCAGGGCAGCTGCTGGGAAAGATCGTGCTGGTAGTTGGATGTTAGGATGAGAACCCAGTAATGTGGGGTTATTCCCTCTATTCAGCTTAGAAATGGTTGATTAATCAATTAATTAATGTTGTCAAAGTCGGAAAGTTCCCTGTAAGTGCTCACGTAGCTGCAGAAATGCAGGGGCCTGGTTTCTGTGCTCCTTTGAAGCTGGCAGAAAATCACTGCAATAATTCTGGCTGATTTATGATGCTGGGAAGTTTTATGGTCAGGAAAGCTGGGAAATAATGTTATTGGAAAGATATAACTAGGATTAGATTTCAAAGCAATGTTTGGGTATATTGCTGCTGCTGCAAAAGCTCGAAGGTGCCAACTGGAGATAATCCAGGTGCAACTTGTAGCAGACTTGCTCCATTTCTGAGCCAGTGACTGAGCCACTCAATGCCAGGATCAGCCACAGAAAACACCAAAAAATGCTGCTGTTTATGTAAAAAAAGAGGCTTTTCCTTATGTCACCTTTCTGATGCTTCTCTCTAGCTCTTCACATAATCACCATCCAGTGGAAAGAGAACCTCCACAATGACTCCAAGAAGGATCTTGAGCCCCTCAGTTAATGGTTCTGTAGTGCTTGGAGCTGCAGCTGTTACTCTGAGAGCTGCAGGCCCAGTCACCAGCACCACTTTTGGGATTGAGGTCCCTGTGTGCTGGACATGGTGGATTTTGAGATGTCCTGTCCAGTCCTGTGGGCTTGGATAAAAGTTTATTTCTGTTGATTCAGAGTAGGGTTGAGGGCGTGGTTATCCAATTTCCAAAATGGGCGTGGTGAATACAAATTCATAGATTTACAGAATTGTTAATGTTGGAAAAGATCTTCAAGATCATAGAGTCCAACATTCCCCCAGCACTAAGCCATGTCCCCAAGTACCACATCCACGTGGCTTTTAAATCCCTGCAGGGATGGGGGTTCCCCCACTGCCCTGCGCAGCCTGTGGAGGGAAAAGCAGTTTTTATGGCTTTGCTGCTTCAGGAGTTTTAAGCTTCTGAGGGTGTCTTAATTCAGGTTTGTTGGGTTCTAATGGAGCTCCTTGACAATTTCTCTATTTTTCTGCCTCCTTTGCCAAGTAACTCCATCAGGAAGGAGGGGCAGCTGTGTCCCACTCTGGGGAGGCTTTGGTGGGAGACACAGCAGAGCTCTGCAGCAGCCATGGCCTTAATCCTTCTTTAACCAAAGGGAACAGCATCTCTTCAGAGCATTCAGGGAGATCTCCTTCATCCTGCTGAGTCAGTTAGGAGGAGAGATGGGGGCTGTTGAGGCTGAATGCCTGAGCTGGATCCCTCTTTGAATCCAGCTTCCTTTTAGAAGCTGATGTGGACTCTGGAGCTGATTGAGCTGCAGCCTTGCCTGGCTGCCCCCTTAGCCATGGTCTGAAAAACGAGTGTCCCCTCTGGCTGCTCCCAGGCTCGGGTTGTTCTTTCAAAAACAGGCAGAACCCTGCTGATGAGTGGCTTGTGGGGAAAATATTGGTGCATGAGCTCTGTTTTTGTGCTGATTGTGTTTCCTTCAGCCCCTGGCCTGAGCAGGGAGGACAGCCTGCCTTCCTGCTGGCACTTTGATCTGGGATGTCCCTGCTGCATTCTCTGCCTTCCTCCTGAGCCAGATCTGATCCCAGCTCTGGCAGCACGTGCAGGGCTGGCACATGCACTGCTCGCAGGGGAATTTTCCTTTTATCAGTTCTGCTCTGGCCTTCGTGCATTACAGTCACATGCCAGCAGCACTTCCCCAGGGGATGAAAGCAAAGGCTCATTTCAGCAGCAGGAATTTTCCTGCAAGGCCTTCTGGCAGAAAGGCTGAGCTCTCTGTGTGTACTGGGCTGTGGTATTTAGGGAAGCAGGTCTCCAACTCTTAACTCTGTTCCCTGCTTTGAGATAATTTCTTTCCCAGAATCACAGAATATCCTGAGCTGCAAGGGACCCACTAGGATCATCCAGCCCAGCCTCTGTCCCTGCCCAGACCCCCAACAGCCCCAGCCTGGGCATCCCTGGCAGCGCTGCCCAAACGCTCCTGGAGCTCTGGCAGCCTCGGGGCCGTGCCCATTCCCTGGGGAGCCTGGGCAGTGCCCAGCACCCTCTGGGGGAAGAGCCTTTCCCTGATCTCCAGCCTGAGCCTGCCCTGGCCCAGCTCCAGCCCTTCCCTGGCTCCTGTCACTGAGAGCAGGGATTGGAGCTGTCCCTGTTCTTCCCCTCACAAGGAATCTGTAGGTGCAGTGAGGTCTCCCCTCAGTCTCCTCTTGTCCAACTGACCAGACCAAGTGACTTCTTTGTGACCATGAGCAGTAAAGAAGGAATGGTGCTTGGAGTTCACCCAGCACAGCTTTTGGAGGCTCGTTCAGCACAGGGATTATGATTTGGGGTGTGCAGAAAGCAGCACTTGGGGCAGCTGATGCCCAGAGCAGCCCCTGCTTTGCTTCACTCAGGGCAGGAAGAGGCAGAGCTGAGAACAGAGCCTGGCTCTGGCTTCCAGCTCCTCCTGGGGCTGGGGATGCTGGTTCAGCTCTCTCTGCAAAGGTCATTAATGCATCAGGCCTGACCTAGGCAGTGAGTACAATGGAAAAGAGGTTCTTTCAGGTACTGACTGCACTTCCTGGGCACATCTTTGGATTCTGGCAGAAATTATTTGGAAGTCACCTAGTAGGTCATTGTTCCTAGGTCACTTGTCACTGTCCTGGCAGGGGAGGTGCTCCATCCAGCTGCTCCTTCAGGCAGCTTTAGGGTGAAGGAAGCTCCATAGCAGCTCCAGGGACATGCTGTGTGTGCATCCCCTCTCGGGGGTGCTGCTTCCTCCTGTGTGACAGCCCTCCCCTGTCCCTTTCCTCAGCAGTGAGTGACATTCAGCTCTGTGTCACCCAGGTTTTCCCTGTTCCTGTTGTCACTGCTGTGCAGGTACAGCACTGGCATGAGCCATCTGCCTTTGTTCTCCTCTTGCCCAACACTTGTATTTCCACGTTTCCCTGAACCAGGACATGTCCCCAGTGAAATTTGGTCTCGTAGTACAAGAAATTCACAATCCCTGGGGTTTTTTCTGCACTAGTCCTCTGGCTGTTAACATGGATCTTGCTCCTGGCTTCAGTTCCTTTTCCTGCTCAGTTTGCAGCTGCCCACTGCAGCTCTGTGGGCGCCCAGGGATGCTGTCAGAGGGGATGTGAGTGCCTGGCAGGGCACCAGCACACGCTTCCCTTGGCAGCCTGCCCGTGTTTGTGGAGCTGGGAAGAAGTGCCCAGGAGAGAACCAACTGCAAGGAGTTGTTGAGAAGTCCCATGTAGAGATGTTGCTTGGGCAGTGATGGCTAAAGCTGTAGGGAGAGGAGGAAAAATCCCCATTTCTATCTTTTGGGAGGTTGGGTGATACCTGGAGAAAATGTGCTCGTTTGCCTTTTTTCAGGATTTAGTTTGCAAATTCCAGGAATGCTCCTGCTCAGAGTGTTGGAGCTGGAAGAATCAGCTTTGTGGTTGTGTATAAATGAAACATAATTTAGTCAGGCAGCTCATGAGAGGTCTCTTTACATGCAAGGAAAGGACTTTGATTCCCATCTTGCTTTGGGATCAGTGAATCTGTTGGAGATCTGTGGCTGTCACACGCTAGTGGGATATTGGCAGGGACTCTGTGGATGCCCGAGGAGGGGATGACTTGCCAATAAAAGCAATAATGATCTTTTGTTATTCATTCAAAGACATCATGCAGCAAAGTAGGAACAAATCCAGAGTGTTCACATCAAATCCCTTGTATTTATGGATCTGTGAATCAGAAGAAACAGTTAAAGGGAGAGAATGCTGTCTGGAGCTGCTCATGGCCTGTTTAAAATTTTCTCCCAAGCAGGAAATGCTTTAAGGTACTTCACATGTCCTAAGAAAGGCACCTGATGATGTGGGCTGTCTCCAGAGAGCAGGAGGTGTAGGGAAAGGTCTGTTCCTTGGAGAATATCAGGGCTGAGGCAGTGGGAAGTGCCAGGCACGAGCAGCAGAGTGCAAAAATAGCTGCACAGTAAAAGCCTAAAAACAATGGGCAGGAAAAACGTGTAATTCCTTTAATTCAGGGCATCTTGTGGGAAGAAGCAGTAGAAAAGGGGAAGGGGAATTTGGACAGGAAAGCGAAATGAGCCATTTTCTGCTCTTGGTTTCCAGCAGCACAGATCTGTCATTGAAGTCATTTACACCCAGGATAACCACGAACCTGTCCCAAAGCATTTCAGCAGCTGGAGGGGATTTATTTGGATGGAAAGAATGTGTTCAGCATAGCTTGGCCAAATGACACCTACGGTGGACTTGGCAGCTGTTAGCAAGTATTTATAGGATGTAAACAGCAAGGGGAAGGAGGTTGGAAATAGAGCAAACTGTGGGGGACAGAAAATGGGATGAAAATGGGAAAAGGAAGATTTTTTTTACTGCTTTATGGCTTAGACTGCAAAACATCCATCCAGGTGGGATGAACTAATCAAAAATGCTTCTTATGAATTGGACAAAGCATTTGAAAGAAGAGGCTGCAATTTTGGACTGCTTGGGAAGGCCATTGGCCTCCACTGCAGCATTCTGTGGTTCTGTCGTGGTTCTGTGGGATGGACAGGGATTCCTCTCCCATTAAGGGATAAAAGATCAGATTTGATCAGGTATTCATAGGATCAGATGAAATGTTCCACCTCTGCTCTCTCATTTCTGATGGTGGGGAGCAGCGACTGCTTCAGAAATGAGTGTTTGCAGCAATTAGCAGCTTCTGAGCCTCCTGAGCACCAGCTTGCACCTCCCATTTGTCATGTTGAGTAGCCACTGACAGCCTGGTACCTTTGATTCATCCTTTCCACATTTAAACCCATTTGTGATTTGACCTCTCCAGCATGTGGTAACAGTGGCTTCCCCAGTTTGTGCTCTACATACACCTGTCTGCAAATTCTTTCCTTTCCATTAAAATCTCTGCATGGTGATATCATTGCTAGCCCTGCATGTTTCCCATCAGTCAGGATCTTCCCCAGTCAGTGATTCAAATTTAGTTTCTCCTCATGTGAAGTCCATCCCATATTCTGGTCACCTTTTGTGCTTCTCTCTGTCATTTTTCAGTTCTGCTCTTGTTTTGGGTGAGAAGTCTGAGCTTGCTCGCAGTTTTCCAAATGCTGGCTCATCCTGGATGTGTGTTCTTATGTTTTCTGTTTTATTCTGGTTTCTTTGATTTGTCACTTGAACTTGCACTGAACAGTAGGTTAATATTTCTCAGGGAATATCCCCAGGGGTTCTCAAATCCATGTGAGCAGAGCTGGTTAAGGACTGGTTGCTGCGGGGGTGTTGCTGCTTCTGTTTTCCTCTTGTCCCATCAGCACTGAGGTTCATCTGTTGTTTATCACCTGACTCCATTGTTGCTCAAAATTCCTTCTGCACTTGAAACCAAGGAATATGTTTACTCTCCTGAAGGAATTTGTGTCATCCTCAAAAGCTGCCTCCTCATCTGCCCCTCTCCTGAATCTTTGTGCAGACTCAACCTCTGCCCTCTCATCACTGTTTGTCTCTGCTTGCTTTTGTTTCCACCTCCAAATTCATTACTAATCCATGTGGTGCCCCCTCCCAGTATCCCAGGCTGGCTAAGTTTCTCTGGAGAACCTCTGGGAAAGAAACTCTTGGGAAGGGCTCTGAACTCCAGCCTTTCCTGGCTGCTCTGCAAGGACCCCAGTAGGTTCTGCTCCCTCAAATCCTCCCTGACGTTCCCCTTGCCCGTCCACCAGCTCAGCTCTTGGCTGCCTTCATCTCCCTGCCTTTCCCACTGATCCAGGCTGCGTGGTCGTGTTCCCTCGGATCCTCTGGGAGTCTCTTGGAAGATTCCTGCATTCATAATGTTTGTTCCTGGCACCGGGGCTTGTTTAGCAAGAGATTGGCAGCTCGGCTGGCGCGGGCTCGGCTTCCTTAGAAGGCACCATTCATCACCAGTCTTTGCACTCCCTCAATGACTGTTTGGCTGACTGTGGCTTTCCTCTCCCTCTGGCACAGGGGCTGCTCCCAGGTGGGCGTGATCCGGGCGCTGATCGAGGCTGGGATTCCTGTGGACATGATCGGGGGCACGTCCATCGGCGCCTTCATGAGCGCCCTGTACGCCGAGGAGCGCAGCTACAACCAGATGAGGATCAAAGCTCGCCAGTGGGCCATGGTAAGCATGGGAGTGCTGAGCTCCCTCCTCTGGGAGGGCTGAGCTCCCTCCTCTGGGAATGTGGAATTCCCTCCTCTGGGAATGCTGAGCTCCCTCCTCTGGGAATGCTGAGCTCCCTCCTCTGCGAATGCTGGATTCACTGGGAATGCGGAATTCCCTCCACTGGGAATGTTGAATTCACTCCACTGGTAATGCTGAGTTCCCTCATCTGGGAATGCTGAATTCACTGGGAATGCAGAATTCCCTCCACTGGGAATGTTGAATTCACTACACTGGGAATGCTGAATTCACTGGGAATGCTGAGCTCCCTCCTCTGGGAATGCTGGATTCACTGGGAATGTGGAATTCCCTCCTCTGGGAATGCTG